>CAUYPK010073930.1:0-10888 GCA_963574355.1 Loris lydekkerianus
TGATCTTTATGGAGGATAGGTCTAAGAATGTCCTGGAGAGCTGGTTTAGTTGTGGCAAATTTCTTCAACATGTGAATGTCGTTGAAGTATTTAATTTCTCCGTCATAAATGAAGCTCAGTTTAGCTGGGTACAGGATCCTGCATTGAAAGTTATTTTGTTTTAGGAGATTAAAAGTCGATACCATCCTTTCCTAGCTTGAAAGGTTTCAGCAGAGAGATCTGCAATTATTCTAATATTCTTCCCCTTGTAGGTAATGGTTTTCTTTCGTCTGGCAGCTTTCAGAATTTTCTCCTTCATGTTAACTTTAGTGAAATTGATTATGATGTGTCTGGGGGATGTCTTATTCGGGTTGAGTCATTCTGGAGTTCTGAAACTGTCTGCCAGCTGAATTTTGGAGTCTCTTGGCATGTCTGGAAAGTTCTCCTTCATAATCTCATGGAGACGGGACTCTGTGCCTTGTGAAGCCACTTCGTCACTTTCGGGGATCCCTATAAGATGAATATTGGTTTTCTTCGAATTATCCCAGAGCTCTCTGAGAGAGTGGTCTTTTTTTGCTGTCCATTTCTCTTCTTTGAGTGTTTGGGAGCGTTGGAAAGCTTTGTCTTCAATGTCAGAAATCCTTTTTTCTGCGTGCTCCATTCTGTTACTGAGTGATTCTACTGTGTACCTAAGATTTTTGAGGGATGCGACTTCTTGTCTCAATGTGTCAAAATCTTTGGTCATTTTGTCTTTGAATCCGTTGAATTCTTGAGATAACTTTTGGAATTCTAATTCGATCTTGTTAGCTATCCAGATCCTGAATTCAATTTCTGGCATCTCAGCTATTTGTTTGTACGTGGGGTCTTGTGTTGTTTCTGCCCCATTGATCCTTGGGGGAGTTGATCTACTCTGATTATTCATATTGCCACAGTTTTTCTGTTCATTTTGCCTCATGATTGTTTTTCACCATTGCCTCTGGCCATCCTCAGAGTTGGGGAGGTGTCTCTCCAAGATTAGACCCCAGCGGGTTCACTCTATTGTTGGTGGATCCTTGTAGGGAGCGACCCTGTGTAGTTCCTCTTGGGCTGCTCTTGCTAGGGAGTTGTGGTTGTGGAAGCAGCTCCGGTGTTTGACACAGCCAGATCCAGCAACAGGGCTGGGGATGGTGCGCATGGTTCTTGGAGTGCCTGGCTCCCACTGACTTTGGCACAGTGAGCCCAAGGCTCCAGCCGTCTCAGGAGAAGGGCTCTGCGCAGAGGCAGGGAGGGCTCCAGAGGGCATGCAGCTACCAGGGTTTCTGGCGAGATCAATGGGCTAGTGTGGAGGCTGGGAGGACACAGGAGAGATCAATGGGCTAGTGTGGAGGCTGGGAGAATGCTGGGTTGCGTGGCTCCCGCAGTTCCTAGTCAGAGGATGCGGAGGCCCCATGGGTGCTGGTCACAGGTCGGGGGTTGCTGCACAGCTCTTTTGGAGGTCTTGGTGGCGCTAAGCCCAGGAGTTTGAGGTTGCTGTGAGCTGTGACATCACAGCACTCTACCCAGGGTAACAGCCCAAGGCTCCAGTGTGCCAAAACCGTCTCCCTCTGTCCCTAAGGATTAAGGCTTATAAGGCAGCTCACTCCCCGCTTTTAGGCTACTCAGTCACTAGGTTACTTTGTCCCGCCTGATCCTTCCTCTGGAACCCTGAGGGCGGAGCTTGCCTGGGCAGTTCTTTCACAATGGCTTCCTGCGCCCAGCTCAGTGGCTCAGTCTGGGGTCCCAAACAATGCCCAAAGTTCTTCACACTCCTGCTCAAGCTCTCCCCAGGGCAGCTCAACTGAGCGCCAAGCCCAAGAACACCAAAACAGTTCACAGATAAGGCCTTTCCGGTTTGCAGTCTCACTGCTGCTCGTACTTATAGTTGCCGGCGTGATTAGGTCGATGGAACACACACAACCACTTGCCAGTTTTACACTATTTTTTTCCTCCTCCTGGGGTCCAGAAGTCCCTTGCTGGCTCACTGTATCCTCAAAGGGATGATCATAGGCAGATCCCACCCACCAGAGATGCCTGGAGTCTTGTCTCCCCAGACTCGCTGTGCCTAGTTGCAGGGAAGCTGTTACTTGGCCACCATCTTTAATCCCTCCCATGTCTTCCTTTTTTGAAATTCCAAATACCATTTACCTGGATATGACTGCAGGCTTGGATTTCGTACTTGCAGAATTTTTTGAAGCTTTTCTTCCTTTTCCTAGCAGTAAAAGTTGCAACCACTGTGTATAGATGTATAAAGTATGTTAAGAGTTGATAGTTTCATTAACTTTTTCTTATGCGGGAAAATTATTTGGAATTTTTATTCAGTTTATTGTTTTCTACGTTTTACAAAGCCATTACAAAGATATGTAATTTTTATTCTTTTTCTTTTGAATAGTTTATTGATGATCATGCCTCATCTTGTTTATAATTGTTAGATGGTGTTGGATAAGTTTTGTTGTTCTTGTTGTTGTATTTTGGGACACGATCTCACTTATTGCCATGGTAGATGCAGAGTGGTGTGGCGTCGTCATAGCTCACTGCAACCTCAAATTACTGGGCTTGAGCACTCTTTCTGCCTCAGCCTCCTAAGGTTTACTGGTGCATGCTACCACACTCAGCTGATTTTCTTATTTTTGGCAGAGATGAGATGTTGCTATGTTGCTTAGGCTGGTCTCCAACTTCTGGTTTTAAGTGATTCCCCTGCCTTGGCTTCCCAATGTGCTAGGATTGTAGGTGGGAGCTATAGAGCTCTTCTTGGACTAAGTTTTTAGTAATATATACAGGGCAACAGATGATGATGTGACTTGTTTTATATCTCTTTGGTGTGTCTTTTATTGTGAGGACTTACCAGGCATCCTCAAACTTTTTGAACATGGGGCCAATTCACTGTCCTTCAGACCATTGGAGGACCGGACTATAGTTAAAAAACAAAACAGAACCATGAACAAATTTCTATGCACACTCCACATATCTTATTTTGAAGTAAAAAACAAAACGGGAACAAATACAATTCACACCACTTCATGTGGCCCGCGGGCCACAGTTTGAAGACGCCTGAGTTAAACACACAAAATCAGGGGCTCTAATGCTCTGGTCTCCTGAACTTGGGTATAAGTTGTTAAAACACTGATATACAATAATCTAAACACTGGTAATTTTAATAACCCACCTGGAATTTAAGTTAACACTGAAATTAGTTTTTAAAGTGAGCAGGGTCCTATTTCCTACATTTTAGAGAAATTAATTCCCCTTGTTAACAAATCCTATCTTTTCCTTTGTAATATTTTATAATCCTTTAAAAGAAAACTTTGCAAACATTGTCTGAATGATTTATGGTGGTGTGCAATGGTTTTGGCAGGTTGGTTGCACTGTTGAAAGCCTCCTTTGTCATTGCCAGCTAGGATGTCATCTATTTGAACTGGGCTTTTTCTTGTTTGCCTGGGGTGAGCAGAGTGATGATTTAGTACAGCTGTTTGCTACTTCCTAGCTGTTGTAGGAAGTTGGACTTTGGGGCTATTAAATGTAAGAGGTGTGGGAAGCAGATTGTTCCTAGTTTTTATATTTATTTATTTATTTATAGACAGCATCTTACCATGTCGCCCTCGGTAGCTGGTGCCCTAGCCACTGAGCTATCGGTGCCAAGGGTGTTACTAATTTTTAGTCATCTAATCTTACTTCTAGGGCAACTGGAATGATTTTTATTTTTGTTTATTTTTATTTATTTTTTTTTTTTGAGACAGTCTTGGTCTGTCACCCTGGCTAGAGTGAAGTGACATCATTTGTTAGCTCACTGAAAGCTCAAACTTCTGGGCTCAAACCGTCCTCCTTTCTCAGCCTTCTGAGCAGTTGGGAGTATGAACGCATGCTACCTTGCCTGGCTGATTTTTCTAATTTTTGTAGAGATGGGTTTTAGCTCTTTCTCAAGTTGATCTTGAATTTTGGAGCTGAAGTAATCCTCCCACCTGAGCTGCCCCGAGTGTTAGGATTACAGGCATGAGCCCATTGCATTTGCCCTGGAATAATTTTTAGAACGGTAATTGTTTTTCTTTCCCTGTTTAACCTCCTTTTTCTCTCCGCTTTCTTCTCCCAGCTATTCTCTCACTTTTCCTTTCCTCCTTTTGGATTATTAAAGTATATTGAGGTAGGAAATGTGACTAGTGTTTAAAGATTGTGTGTTTACAGACTAGTTTTTATAGATGTGACAGTTTATAAAGATTCTTGTCATTTAAGAAGGGAATTTCTTTGTATGTAGGTTTTCTTTGTTTTGTGGTCCATGCCTAATTTAGAGAAGGTTGAAGATGTGAAGACTAGAAGGGCTTTTGGTATATTCATGTTGTGGTCCTGTTTTTCTTTTTACTCTTTATTTTTCTTGTGTCCAGGTTTTTCCTTACTGTTGATAGTGAGGTGGGGAACATTTTGTTGAGGAATTTTGCTATGGTGATAGTATTATTTTTATTTCCATACTTACATTAAAATAATTTTTCAAGGGCCTGCTGTGCAATGTGTTTACTTGGATGGGGCAGGTAGTAGTCTTACGTTTCAGGAAAACACTATAAAACTATAAATGAAATGTTTCTAGAATTCCCAGAAATTAGCAATGTTACTTAATTCCCCAAGATGAATTAGCCTGAGCTAATTTGTTCTTCTTTAAAAAATTACTTTCCTTCAAAATTGAAAAACATTTTTTAGAACAAAACATGTTTACCAAGATACCCATTTTTTCCATCAAGCAAAGATACAGGAGTAAAAAATATCCAATGTTGATAAGGGTATATTGAAAAAAATTAGGTAGAACTTATCTGGAAAGTTAATTTTACCATTCTTACCAAAATCATACTTTTTTTTTTTAGTATATTCTCCTTTCCAGAATTGGGTTTAAAGAAAGTTATTCAGAAACAGATTTATGATCAAAGATTTAAGTCTCTAAATACTCATGATACAATGTTTATAATAGAAAAAGCCTGGGACAAAAGGTTATATCTCTAACAGTAAGAACATGGCTAAATAAAGAAATTATACTGTGGTATGAGTATGTAAGGGATTATTACAGAACAACAAAAATATTTTTGAAGGATTTTTAATGACAGGAAAAATATTAAATAGTAATATACAATGAAAAATGAAATCTATATCCTTTTATTTTATATTTCTTTATGAAGTTTTTGACATATACAAAAGAAAATACAGTTATGGTTGCTTAATAATGGGAAATATTCTGAGAAATGCACTGTTAGGGGATTTTCTTGTTATGCAGACAATGTGAATATCATGGAGCATACTTACACAAATTGAGATGGTATAGCGCACTGCACACTTAGGCTACAACTATAGCTTACTGCTTCTAGGCTACAAACTTGTACTGTACTGAATATTGTATACAATTAGAACACAAGGGTAAGTACCGTATATACTCGAGTATAAGCCGAGTATATGCCGGAAAAAACTCGGCTTATACTTGAGTATAGACAGTATTTATATATCTAAACTTAAAAAAGGCACAGTAAAAATACTGTATAAAAGAAAAAAAAAAGTAATGTACTTAGCATGAATGGAGATTGCCGGACCAAATTTGCTGTGAGTAAATGTGAAGGCCTAGGGCATTACCCTAAGGGAGACTTCATGAACACTCTGTATTTAGGCTATGCTAAATTTATAAGAAAACTTTTCTTTCTTCAATAATAAATTGGCCTTAGCCTTTTTACTTTAAAAACTTTTGACTCTTTCTTTCTTTCTATTTTTATTGTTGGGGATTCATTGAGGGCACAATAAGCCAGGTTACACTGATTGCATTTGTAGGTAAAGTCCCTCTTGCAACTTTGGACTCCTTTGTTACAATACTTACCTTAAAACACAAACACAGCCGGGTGCGGTAGCTCATGCCTCTAATCCTAGCACTTGGGAGGCTGAGGTGGGTGGATTGCCTGAACTCATGAGTTTGAAATCAACCTGAGCAAGAGCGAGACCCCATCTCTAAAAAATAGCTGGGCACTGTGGTGGGCATCTATAGTCCCAGCTACCTGGGAGGCTGAGGCAAGAGAATCGCTTGAACCCAAGAATTTGAGGCTGTGGTGAGCTAAGTAAGATACCATGGCACTCTACCAAGGTAACCAAGTGAGACCGTGTCTCAAAAACAAAACAAAACAACAAACCACACATTGTAGGGTTATATAAAAATATTTTCTTTATATTCTTACTCTATAAACTTTTTTCTATTTAAGTATTATTTTAGTTTTTATTTCTTAAGCTTACTTGCTAAAAATTAAGACACAGAGACACAATATCACTGTCTTTCATATCTTTTCTCACTGGAAAGTCTTTAGGTGTGGAGCTGTCATCCTTTTAAGATAATAATGTCTTCTGGAATACCTCCTAAGGTACCTGCCTGAGATGTTTTCCAGTTAACTTTTTTTTTTTTTAAACAGGAGTACACTTTAAAATAATGATTAAAAAGTATGGTATAGACCATGCTCAGTGGCTCATGCCCATATTCCTGCCACTTTGGGAGAATCACTCAGAGCTAGGAGTTAAGAGACCAGCCCAGGCAACATAGCCAGGAGTTCAGGGCTTCAGTGAGCTCTGATCAGATCACTGTACCCCAGCTTGGGAAATAGGGCAATAAGGTGAGACCCTGTCTCAAAAAAACAAAAAAACCCCACAAAGGTACAATATAATAAATACCTAAACCAGTAAAATGATTGCTTCTTATCTTTCTCAAGTCTTACAGTTCTACCTAGTTGTATGTGCTACACTTTTATATTTTAGGTAGCACGTCAAATTTGTTTATGCCTGCATCACCACAAACATGTGAGTGCTTTCTTGCTTTATGGATATTACATGACAGCTGTGATGTCACTAGGCAATAGGCAGTTTTTATCATATCATGGGAGCATGGTTGCATATATGGTGTATTGTTGTTCTGCAGTTTACGACTGTATGTAATGTCTATATATACTATTAAGCATAATGAAATGAATAGCTGTGAACATGCCACAATATTACTAGTACTATTAAGTATAATAAATTATGAAGTATGCATGTAAAGACAAGTATTTTAAAATGTTAACAATTCTTATTTTAGGGAGGTAGAATTATAAATGATTTTTAGTTTTTGCTTTTTTTTTTTCAAAATGTAATACCAGGAGTATGTGCTTTCAACATTGGAAAATATTATTAAGCATTATTTATTGAAAAGAAGAATAAATTTAAGTAGGTTTCTAACTGCCATCTCCCATCTCATTGGCAAGACCTTCTGAAAGGGTCTGCCACCTGTTATCTCCTGTGTGACAAATCATGGCCAGATACATAGAGTGGCATTATCTACCAGTTCTAGGTAATGGATTGTGACAGAGTTTCAGAGGGATGACAGGCTGACAGCCATAGGAATTGTGGAGACCTGTCTTCTAGCTGGTGTTTGAATGGCCTCTACAAAATATGTTTTAAAAATCAGTTTATTTTATGGTTCATGTCTTCAAGAGAGAATTTGTTTCTTCATTTAACAAGTATTTATTGGTTGCCTTTTAAAAGCACGAGTGACCAAGAATATCTTCTTTCTTAAAGGACTTAGGTAAAAGATAGTCAACAAGCAGACAGGCACATGGTGCAATATCAAAGAATGATGTGTTGTGAAAGAAAAGAAAACAGGAAGAGGTGCTGATTTTAACTGGGTAGTCATGGAAAGGCTGCTGAAGGGTTTGAACTAGGACCTAAATGACAAGAAAGAGATAGCCTTTTAGGAGTAGAGGGAGCACGACAGGCAAGAATTGTATAGCATATTGTGGGAACAGAAAAAAGGCAAGTGTGGTTGGAATATGGTAAATGCAGGGCAAAGTGTAAGAGAGGGAGAGGGGAGGTAGATAGAGTCAGATCATAACATTTTTAGGCTTTGGCAAAAAGTGGATTTTTATGCTCAATATAATAGGTAATTGTTGGATGGTTTTAAACAGGAAGATAGTGCAGTCTAGCTTACTCTTAAAAGATTACTCTGGCTGCTATGTGGAAAATCATTGTAAGAGGTTATTAATGGGAACGGGAAGACCAGTAAAATGTCATTTACAGTGGTCCAGATGAGGCCCAAGATCACAATAGTGGGCTCCTAGTGGAACCAGGTCTCAGACCCTGGTCTTCCAGAACCTGGCTCCGAGGATCTGCCTCCTTAGTGTGGTTTCCTGGGGACCTCAGCCAGCTATGTGAGAGATGAGGCAGCCTGGAAGATGCACGCAGGGCCAGCCCTGGCCCCTCCTACCAATCTCAGGAAATGAGCCTGCTGGATTTCTCAGCGGAGTGGTCATCGCCACATTCCCACTGATGGACATGGGTGGGAGTAGGAAATGAAAGGATAGCGGATGAGAGTGGGCTGGGAGGGGACAGTGGAGGAGGTTGGGTACTCAGGTGGTCCACACCACTCTTACCTGTTGCCTGGGCTTGCTCCTGGCTTCTCTGCGGCAGCTGGCTCAATGCCTCGCGCCTCTCCCACAAGAGAAGGAGGCACCACTGTGCAGGCCACTTCTGCCCTTCTTTAGCTGAGGTCCTGGTGGTAACCGTCAAATGGCTATCAGTGGCACGCCTGCTTCCAAGGTGGTCGTGATGGAGTGTGGCTTGATTGGCTGGGTGGACTGGAGGCTCCTGCAGCCGCAGTGCTTGCCCAGTGAAGGGGTGGTCAGGGAAGGGGTTAGTGCAGTGAGAGCAGGATTACTGTATTCCAGGTTATTATTTTTCATATGGATATCATATTGCTTTCTACAGTTATATATATATTTTTCTCTTTTTTTGCAGTTTTTGGCCGGGGCTGGGTTTGAACCTGCCACCTCTGGCATATGGAGCCAGCGCCTTACTCCTTTGAGCCACAGGCACCACCCTACAGTTATATTTTTAATGCATAGGCATAAATAAAACAATTTAAAACATTTATATAGATATGGAATTAGTACACCCATGTACAGTTCACATCCTGTTATTTCCCTCAAAGGTCTGTGCAATAAAGCCCTCATTATGGCAAAATACAGTGCCTAGACTTGTGGTTTATTTAGAAGTAGAGCCAGTGGATCTTGCTGGGTGTTGTATATGAGGGACTGCAGAAGAGGAAACCAAAGATGGTTTCTAGGATTTTGATTTGAGCAACTAAGAAAAAGGTTTTTGTCATTTATAAAGATGGACAAGATGATAAGATGGTCAAGCAAGTGTAGTGGAAATATTGAGAATTCTAATTTGAAATAACGAGTTTGGGGTGCATGTTGAGATGTTGAATAGACAGATACATGAGTTTGGAGCAAGGTGAAGAGTTGAGGGTTTGGGGATTGAGGGTAAACATTTGTTAGTCTTTAGTGTTAGAGATACTCTAATTTTTTTTTTTTTTTTTAAATTTCAATAGATTTAGGGAATAAAAGGTTTTAGAAGGATTCATTGTATGGATAGTGTATATATACTGGTGAAATCTGGGCTTCTAGTGTACCCGTCACTTAAGTAATTTTTCATCCCTTTGTCTCCAGTGTCCTTTATACCACTCGGTATCACCATGTATATGCATAGATACAGTATTTAAAGCCATGAGACTGTGTGAGATCATTATGTGAGAAGTAGAGACAATCAAGACTGAGTCCTGGGACCTCCAGATGAAGGTCTTGGCAGAGGAGGAGGAACAGCAAAGGTGTCTGAAAGGGAGCAGTTAGGTGGGAGAAAACTGGGGCAGAGGAGGGTGGATTTGAACTACAACCCGAGTGACATGAAGGTAAAAGAACAGAGTATTCTAGACAGAGGATTTATCTGGTTGAATGCTACTGAGAGGGAATATGATGAGATCAGACACATAACCCGTGTGTATTAGTTTTCTGAGGCTGCTGTGGCAAATTACCACAGATTTGGAGGCTTAAAAGAACAGAAATTTATCTCTTGAAGTTAAGGTAGGCTAATAAAGGTGCAAACGGGCTTCTGGGGGAGAATCATTCCTCACCTCTTCCAGCTTCTGTGGATGCCACAGCACTGGGCTTTTGACCATTTCACTGCAGCTTCTGCCTCCATCTTCAATGGGCTTTCTCTTCTGTGTCTCTCTCTAAATTCCCTTTGCCTCTCATTCCCTTATAAGAACGTTCTTTGCCTCTGTCTTACAAGAACATTTGTGATGTCATTTAGGGCTTGCTTGGATAATCCAGGATAATCTCATCTCAGAATCCTTAATTCATCCACAAAGACCTTTTTTCCAAATAAGATACTTGTAGATATTACTAATTCCAATGACTCCATGTACGTTTGTATTTGGATAGCTATTATTCTTAGTTTTAGAAACCTGGGGGTCATTGGAGATCTCAATAATTGGAGCAGTAGGGGCAAAAGAGAACATTTCTACCTTTCATGTTTACTGCCATGTAGACAAATCTGTCTGTCCCAAGACTCTATGCAGTTTGATCCCTCTGCTTTTCTGTACATACTCAGTAATTGTATGCCTGTGGTTAGCTTCAATTCACATGTTCAACATGAGAAAGGATCTCAGTTCTCAGAAACCCTTATCAGTTCCCTTGGGTTGAGTGTTCATACTCAGACCTGTGATCCAAGTTGGCATTATTTAACAGTGACAATTATTTCAGTAGCTAAAATCTGGTTTATTTCAGATTTAAAACATTGAGTAGTAATATCAGTAACTACATCATTACTTTCATAACCTGATCGATAACCTTGTTGGTGTAAAATTCCTGCTTAGAATATAGAATGGATTTCATTTAGGTACCATACATACTCGAGTATAAGCCTACCCGAGTATAAACCAACCCCCTTAATTTTACCCTAAAAACTGGGAAAACTTAGTGACTCGAGTATAAGCTGAGGTGGAAAATGCAGCAGCCACTGGTAAATTTCAAAAATAAAAATATATACCTAAAACAATTACAATAATTGAGGAATCAGTAGG
>CAUYPK010073931.1:0-47923 GCA_963574355.1 Loris lydekkerianus
TATAGTGATCAAAACAGCATGGTAATGGCACAAAAGTAGAGAGGTAGATTTATGGAAGAGAATAGAGAACCAAGAGATAAATCCAGCTACTTATCATTATTTGATCTTCGATAAGCCTATCAAAAATATTCAGTGGGGGAAGGACACCCTATTTAACAAATGGTGCTGGGTGAACTGGCTGGTGACCTGTAGAAGACTGAAACTGGACCTACACCTTTCACCATTAACAAAAATTGATTCTCACTGGATAAAATATTTAAACTTAAGACACGAAACTATAAAAATACTAGAAGAGAGTGCAGGGAAAACACTTGAAGAAATTGGCCTGGGAGAATATTTTATAAGGAGGACCCCCTGGGCCATTGAAGAAACACTAAAAACACATTACTGAGATTTGATCAAACTAAAAAGCTTTTGCACAGCCATGTACACAGTAAGTAAAGCAAACAGGCAACCTTCAGAATGGGAGAAGATTTTTGCAGGTTATGCTTCTGACAAAGGTCTGATAAGTAGAATCTATAGAGAAGTCAAACTAATCAATAAGAAAAGAATAAATAACCCCATTTCTATGTGGGTAAGAGACTTGAACAGAAACTTCTCTGATGAAGACAGGCACATGGTCTACAAACACATGAAAAATTGCTCATCATCCTTAACCATCAGAGAAATGCAAATCAAAACCACTTTGAGATATCGTCTAATTCCAGTAAGATTAGCCCACATTGCAAAATCCCAAAACTACAGACATTGGCGTGGATGCAGAGAGACGGGAACACTTCTACACTGCTGGTGGGAGTGCAAGCTAATATGACTTTTTGGAGGAAAAGTTTGGAGAACCCTCAAGGAACTAAAAGTAGACCTACTGCTCAATCCTGCAATTCCTCTACTAGGCATATACCCAGATGATCAAAAATCATTTTACAACAAAGACATTTGCACCAGAATGTTTATTGCAGACCAATTCATAATTGCCAAGATATGGAAACAGCCCAAGTGCCCATCGACCCATGAATGGTGTAACAAACTGTGGTATATGTACACCATAGAATACTATGCAGCCATAAAAAGATGGAGACTTCACATCTTTGATGTTTACCTGGATGGAGCTAGAACATATTCTTCTTAGTAAAGTATCTCAAGAATGGATTTAAAAAGTATCCAATGTACTCGATACTATTATGAAATCAATATATAATCACCTACACATTCATATGAATGGCAAGACATAACTATAGTCCAGAAAGTAGAAGGGAAGAGGAGAGAGAAAGGAGGGGAGATATGAGAGGAGTGAGGGTATTTAGGAGGTCCTCACTTAATGTGCATGATGCAATGGTACATTTCAAAACTATTAGGAAATGAGTATAATTGTGATGGATGTGTTACTTAGTTCAATGTAAGCATTTAACATTGTATATCGAAGCAGTACCCTGAACACCATAAATGCATCAATGTACAAAGTTATCATTTAATAAATAATAACACTAATAAAAAGAAAATTGGAGCATTTATGAGGATGGGATAGCATTTTTCACTCAAGAAATGACTACGATGAGGAAGAAAGAGGGCTTTTTTGTGATGTTTGAAATAATGTTACTGCACATGTATGAACACAATACAGAAGCATTACCTTTCAGAACCTAAAACTAACCTCAAAATTTTCTCCCAATTGAGTTTATAAAAATATGTACCAACCAATTGAGAATAGGAATCAGATTCCACTTTTAGCCTTGACTTAAAATCTACAACATTTCATGGCTACATATTTTCCCTATAAATTATTCTCTTTCTGTAGCCTTCTATTAATACTATTTGCAACTAAATGCTATGAAACTTACAAAGCAATGCTTTTCCCAATTAACAGATATTCATAGCAGTGCTAGTAAGAGACGTTGTCCATGAAACTCATGTTCCTAAAACCAGGACTTGGGGTCTTTGCAAACAGGTACTATTAATACTAAAATAATTAAGCTAAAGCTAACATTTGAGTTTCATTTTCCAAACACCCTCACATAAGTTCATTTCTCACTGTGTGGTTTGCAGTTTACTCTGGCTCTTTTTGATGGAAAAACTTGCTCACTAACATATGAACTTTGCATCTCCCATACCGGTTGGCTTGACCTTTCTGTGGTCCTTCTATTGTATATGCAATGTACAAAAATTTGGAGACAATTATTTGTATTACGAAAAGTTTCTTGAACTAATATACAAATGAATTAAATTTTGTATGGAATTATAATCATTAGTTAATTTAGGAAAGTGTCAAGAGTAAAGAGAAGCCAAAGAAAGCATAGTCTTGATTTTCTGACAAAGGTTTAAACATTCTATGTTTGATGTAGTTTTTACATCAGCTAAAAGGTAGCTTCATGGCCTTAAAAATAAAATCTTGTGCTGGAAAAGATGGAGTTGGATATAAGATCTGACTGAAGTGGCATTCTTATTAGTTATGAGAGTTTTAGGGAGAAAATTTGGACCACATATCTAAGAGACAAATAGCTATTTTAAAGACATGATGGTTCTTGGCAAGAGCACATGTGAATATTAAGTGTTGCCAAATGAAAGTGTGGCTGACATGGCCCAAGCTGGTTTGATGAAAGTTGTAAAGAGACAGTGTAGTCATTAGGGCTGTTCACAAATATTCTCGTTTCATGCCTCCCTGCCAAGTGTATCCTAAAATTTTCTTCCCTACCCCTTTAATGTTATGTGCAGCTAAATGAGTTGCTTGGCCATTGAAATGTGTGAAACCCCTTAAGATCCAGCAAAGAATACTTTGTCCCTTTCCCCTTCTCAGTAATAATAAAAGTTTGCACAGAGAAGTGGTTTTGATAACCTCGCATCCCTGAGAAACTAGAGAGCAGAACTCACTACCCTGAATGTGATACGCATCCTGAGTGAGAAACAAACTTGTGTTGTTGCCTTAATCTGTTCGTGCTGCCATAACAGAACACCATGGTCTATGTGGCCTATAAACAACAGAGATTTATTCTTACAGTTCTGGAGTGTGGGGAGTCCAAAATCAAGGTACCAGCAGACTTGGCATCTGGTAAGAGTGCACTTCCTGTTCATAGATGGTCATCTTCCTGCTATAACCAAACAAGGCAGAAAAGATAGGGGAGCTCTCTAGGGCTCTTTTATAAGAGCTGTGCCCCCATAATCTAATCAAATCATAAAGGCCCACCTCCTAATAGGGTTTAGGATTTCAACATATAAATAATGGGGAGACACAAATATTCAGACCATAGCATTTCATTCCTTGCCACCCTCAAATTCATGTACTTCTTGCATATAAAATGCATTCATTTCATCCCAACCATCTTCAAAGTTTTGTTTCAACATCAACTCAAAACTGTGATGTCCAAAGTCTCATCCAAATATTATCTAAATCAGATATGAATGACACTTGAGGTACAATTCATTCTGAGGCAAATTGCTAGCCAGCTTTAAACCCATGAGATTAAACAAGTTATGTGCTTCCAAAATACATTGATGGGGGATGCATAGGACAGGCATTCCATTTCCAAAAAGGAGAAAGAAGAAAAGAAGTGACAGGTCAGTTAGGACAATTTCTATTTGACCGTGAGGCCTGAGAATGAGCATCTTTGGTTTTATGCTCTGCCCTGCAGGCACACTACAATGGGGATCCTGCTTGCCAGACCCATCACGGGTAGAATCCTGCCTCTGCAACTTTGTTGGGCAGGGATTGAACCTTAATGTTCTGGGCAGCCCCACTCCCATGGATTTGGGTGGCTCCACTCTCAGACTGGCTCTATGCTTGGACCTTGGGTCCTCTGGTGTTGAGGCCCCAGTTTCACAGCTCTGGCAGGAGGCCTTGTCCTTTGAAATCTAGTTGAAGTCATCCATCCTCCATGGCTCTACTGGGCACAGCCAACACCACACGGGGCCTATGCAAGCCACAGCTGGATTCTGGGGCAGCTGAGAAGTGTAGTTCCAGAATGTGAAGAGTACCTGAGAAGAGGAACCTGCCATGTGAGGCAGTGCTGGGCAGAGCACCAAGGTCCCACAGGTCCCAGAGACCCCTTCTTTGCATTTTTCCCTTTCCTTGAACAATCGTTCCTATTTCTGTTGAGCTGATTCACTACTCTCTTTCCTTAACAGTTATTTGACCCTACTTTTGGTGTTCTCTTCAGACCAGTGGTTTACAATAGAGATATACCAGTGATTTTCCAAATCTTTTAGTCTTGCTTCCCTTTTGATGAACGATTTTTTCTTTAAATCATTTCCTACTTCTTATATTTTAGCATTATATAAGCAGTAAGGGGAAACCAGGCCATTCTTCTAACACTTGGCTAAGAAATTTCCTCAGTCAAATATCCAATTTCATTGCTCTAGGACACAAACTCAGTGCCACCAAGTTCTTTGCCAACTTGTAGTATGTTCCTTATCTCTGTCTGAGACCTCTTCAGATGGCCTTCACTATCCATCTTTCTACCAATATCCTACTCATGATTATTTTAAGTGTTCTCTGAAAAGATTGAGACTTTCTTTTCAAGTCCTCTCTTTTCTTTCTTAGCCCTTACCAGAATCACCTTTGAAGATCCATTTATGGCAATGAGGGCTTCACACAGCATGTACTTTAAAACTCTTCCAGCCTGTACTCATTACTCAGTTCCAAAGCCATTTCCATACTTTCAGGTACTGGTTTTAGTAGCACCCTCACTTTCAGTAGCAATTTTCTGCCTCAGGTTATTTGAGCTGCTATAACAAAATACCGAAATACCATAAACTTGGTGGATTATAAAAAAACAAACATTTATTTCTCATGTTTTTGGAGGCTGGTACCAGCAGACTGGTGTCTGGTGAGGGCCTGCCTCCTACTTCATGGACAGTTGTTGTCTTATTGCTTCTAAGGGTATAGTAAGGAGTGAGTCCTCTCAGATCCCTTTTATAATAGCACAGATACAGTTATGGGGTTCTGACTCCGTGACCTAATTGTTTCCTAAAGACAAAACTTCCTAATACTATAAACTTGGGAGTTAGAGTTTCAATGCGTGGGTTTGGGGGAAGCACAAATATTCAGTCCACAGCAATTGTATTAAATCTCCGAGCTTTGGGGATTATTTCTTACTGAAACGTTACCTTAACTACACTGACTAATATGAAGTTTATGGTTTATTCAACAGTCTTGGTCAAGAAAGTCACTACTGTCTGCTGTGCACCATGAAAACCAAATTCAATGTCCCAGGAAACCATTAATGAATCATTGCCATCAACAATTTCTTTATTGCTTCAAGTTTTTAAGCATTTAACCATTTAATCACTTTACAAATATTACTGAGAACTTATAATGGGTCTAATACTGTGACCAACACATTCAGATAGCAAATTAGCAAGTAACACTCAGAGATTCTAGTTTTCCCACACCTAGGAATCAATTAGTCACACATGTTTGGAGGAGGCTTATGACCTACTCAGTTGTCTGTAGGGACAAACCGAAGCTACCAGGATGAGGATTGAACATTAAGTGATAATATTCAGACTAACTGGTAATTTTCTGGTAATTCAATTGTCTGCCAAACAAAACTCAACACGCTTTGAAGGAAAATGACCTAATGCACATATTCTATAACATGTCATCTAAAGGGTTGAACATTCACACACAAAAAATGACACATGAAGAAGCTGGGAAATGTGACCTATTTATGGATGTGACCCATAATAAAGATAAAAAAGAGTCAACAGAAACAGAACCCAAGGTGGTTCAGATGACAAAGATGTTAAAATAGCTGTTATAAATATGTTAAAGCATTTAAAGAAAAATATGGTCATATTGAAGTAAATAACAAATCTAAAAATGAAAAATAAAATATCTATGAGCAATTCATATGATAGGCATATCAACACATAAAAGGCTGCTGAAGAATGAGTTAGTAGGGTGGCGCCCATAGCTCAGTGGGTAGGGTGCCGGCCACATACACTGAGGCTGGCAGGTTCAAACCTGGCCCAGGCCAGCTAAAACAAGGACAACTATTAAGAAAAAAAAAAAAAAAAAAAAAAAAAAATAGCCAGGTGTTGTGGTGGGCACCTGTAGTCCCAGCTACTTGGGATCTTGAAGCAAGAGAATCACTTAAACCCAACAGTTTGAGATTGCTGTGAGCTGTGATGCCACGGCACTCTACCCGGGGCGACATCTTGAGACTCTGCCTCAAAAATAAAAAAAAAAGAAAAAAGAAAAAAGAATGAGTTAGTAAATGTGATGCATATCAATTTGCATTTTCAAATCTAAAAAGCAAAAAAATAAATAAATAAGAACAAGTCCTCAGCCATCTGTAGAATAATATGTGTGTAACTTGAGCCCCAAAGAAATAGAATATAGAATGGGGTAGAAAAAAACATTTGAAGAAAAATGCCCCTAATTTAGTTAAAAACAAGTGTATTAATTTAGGAACCTAAGAAAATCACAAGCAAGATAAATAGGAAGAAAACCACAAGTAGTCACATTATAGTCAAATTGTGGAAAACTAAACATATTGGAAAATCTTAAAAGCAACTAAAAACAAGAAAGACAATTTACATGCAGAGAACAATGTTTTAGATTATGGTACTTTATGATTATAAACTATGGAAACCAGAAGACAATGAAGCATCTTTTAAATTATGGTGAATCAAAGAAGTGTCATCCCTCAGTTCTGCTACTCACATCTAGCAAAGCTGTCTTATGAAAGATATTTTCCCATAAATGAAAGCTGTGAGAATTGGTAGTCAGAAAGCCTGCTCTGTGAGAACTGCTAAATAAATTTCTTCAGGCAGAGGGGAAATGGCGCTTGACAGAGACTTGTATGTGAGATAGCTTAGCATAAACAGTACCTATGTGGGTAAATATGAAAGAACATGTGTATTCTTTAATACATATATGTGTACACACCTTATCAGGATGCAAAATAAAACATATACAACTATATGCTAGTTGCATGAGTTGTACTTGAAATGCACATGCACAGGAGAGTTTGAAAAGAAAAAATGTTTTTAAAAGGTGAATTAGGAAAATAGGAAAAATAAGAAAGGAGGTATATACATATTAAAGTCAGAAAAGTAGACTTCAAGCCAGGAAGTATTTCCAGACATACAGAAGTACAGTTTGATAATAACAAAAGGATAAACTTATCAAGAAGACATAACAATCCCAAAATTATATGTATTTTATAACAGTCCAAAATACATAAAATTGACAATAGCAAAGTAGAAAACTATACAATTATAGTTGGAGATTTTAACACCTCCTTCTTAGTAGTTAATAGGACTACACACACACACACACACACACACACATCCACACACCCAGTAAGACAAAGGTTAAAACAAAACAATCCACTTGTATTAATTAATTTCATAGAATACTACACCAAACAATTGCAGAATATACATTGTTTTAAAGTTCACTTGGAATATTCACAAAACAGATCATATGCAGAAACATAAAATGCCTCAGCAAATTTTATAAGATTAAAATATAACAAAGTATATTCTCTGAATATGGTGAAATCAGAAGTCAACAACAACATATAGAAAAATTCCAAATAGTTGAAAGTTAAGTATGATATATTTAAATATATATTATTATATATTATTATATTATATTTTATATAATATATATATTATTATATAATATATAATATTATTATATTATTATTTAAATATAATCTACCATTGGGGAAGAAAGAAAATTTAGAATTTAGAAAATATTTTAAACTGATACCAGAAAATACTACATATTAAAATTTGTGGAATGCAATTAAGCAATGTTGATTTATAAATTTAAATGTTCATACAGAAAGACGGAAGATTTAAAATCAGTGATCTAAGTTTTCACCTTAAAAAGCTTGAAAAAGAAGAATAAGGGAATAGAAGAAGCCCAAAATGGTACATCCACTTTGGAACCTACTTTGAAGTTTCTTCTAAAATTAGCAATTGGACCCCTAGGTATTTACCTGAAACAACATAAAAACATGTTCATAGAAACACTTGTGTAAGATTGTTCATGGCATCTTTACTCAACTGTATTCAAAAAAGCATAAAATTGGAAATTATCCAAATATTTATGTATTTATTTAGAGACAGAGTCTATGTCACCCTCAGCAGAGTGTTGTGGCATCACAGCTCACAGCAACCTCAAACTGTTGGGCATAGCAATTCTCTTGCCTCAGCCTCCCAAGTACCTGGGACTATAGGCACCCACCAAAACGCCCAGCTATTTTTTGTTACAGTTGTCACTGTTGTTTAGCAGGCCCAGGCGGGGTTCTAATCCACCAGCCTTGGCGTATTTGGCTAATGCTGTAATCACTATGCTATAGGTGCCAAACCCCAAATATTTATTAACAGAAGAATGGATAAGTAAATTGTCAAATATGTATGCAATGGGCTACTGATCCATACAAGTCTATGAATACCTCTGGTAGACATACAAAATTTCACAAGACATACAAAGACACACAAAGACTGTAGACCTATAAGACACAAAACCAAATGAAATCAGGTACAAAAAATATATATACTCTAAGTATATAAATATATATATATTTTTGAAATCAGGTATAAAAAATATATATACTCTTCATTTGTCTGAAGTTCAAGGGCAAAACTAATTAATGGTGGTTATTTTAGCTATTTATTGTTGCTGAACAAATTTTTGGCTTAAAACAGCATGCTTTACCTCACAGTTTCTGAGAGATGGGAGTCCAGGCATACCTTAGCTGGACTCCCTAGATTCAGAATCTCCCACAAAGCTACTTCAAGGTGTTGTCCAAGGCTGTCATCATCTTAAGGCTGGCCTGCTATCTGTTCTCATGCTTACTCACATGGCTCTTGGCTGGTTTCAGGTGTCCAGTGGCTATTGACTGGAGGAATCGGTGTCTTGACATATGGACCTCTCTTGTAGCAATTGGCTTTTCCCAGAGCTGGGCCTCCAGATGAGAATGCAAGAGATGGTAAGGAAGACAGAAGACCTGGGTCTTCATTACCTAACCTTAGAAGAGACAGCAAGTCACCTGCCCCCACCCATGGCCCAGGGGAGAGTATTGCACAAGGGCATGAATACCAAGGTAGGTATCATTACAGCCCCCTTGGAAGCTGCCCACCACAGGGACAGCAATCAGAGCAGCATCACTTGTATGTAACGGGAATTGACGGGAGGCCAACAAGTAGATGCTATGAGATGATGGAGATATTCTATATCTTGCTCAGGTTGTTAAGTACACAGGTGTGAACATTTGTGAAGACTCCTCCATTCATGCACTTAAGATCTGTGCACTTCACTGCATATTTTAAACTATTTTTAAAGGCTAATTTGTCATGTCAGATACCATGAGAGGGAATGCAGACCCTTCTACAGCAGAAAAAATAGAGTTGGCCACAGAAATACACATTCATTTATCACGCTACACTGCAAGTACATAGACTTCATAAAGTCAAAAGAACATAAACTCTGTATTTTTACAAGGCTCTATTTACTTTCCTCTGGGAAGGGTGTTCAAGGTTTTTAGCCAAACCTCTAAGACTTGGTTGGGGATCTGAGGACAACCAACCACCGTTTCTTCTTTAAAGCCCCTGTCTAGTTCCCAAAAAGGGGTAGAGACAGGCGGCCCTGTTTGGGACCTTGGATCCTTCCAGGAAGACGAGAAATGGGGCTGAAATCAGCATTGGGAGTGAGAACAATTGACTATAACCAATTCCCTGCCCCAGGATGCAATACTTCTAATAGGGATCACGTGGATTTTTGGACAACAAATACCTCTTGCAAAAGAGTGTTTTGACAAATCAAGTATAAATGAATCAGAAACAGGCGGCTTACATTTCTCTTAAAATAGACCAGGATTTAAAAATTAAGAGAGGACTTGCTTGGCCAAGTACCTTTGAAGTTTTCCAGACCTAAAACATTTAGCAAAGCAGTTCCACCTACTTTCAAAACCCAGAGTGCATACAGATTGTCATCTTTTGGAACTGGATTCCCTGGAGATGAACCATTTTGCTCTTTTTCCCTTTACTATTCTTGGACAGTAACAATGGATAGAATGGAACAATGGCAAAGAATTCCCCTTTTAATTGCTTAGAGTTATCCATGTGCCAGGCTCCCCGCTAGGCCTGGAGGAAGCGAACTGGGCAGCCCTTCTGCTGTGATGGATAGGTTTAACCAAAGGAGGGGTTTGGAATGCTCCTCCTCCAAATCTGATTGGCTGAACATGCAGTCTGTGCCCCTGGTAGCCTTGATATCTTTTCTTTGGTAATGGGGTTTTAGAAGAAAAGACTTCAAGCACTGGCCTCCTGTAAACCAGTGACCCTTGGAGCTTGCGGCACCAAGATCAAATATTTTCAGGGTCACAGAACCTATGAGGTCATGTATCAGAGAGGAAATGTGCAAAGGCTTGTGTGAGCTTGTTTTACTAAGTCTTTAGCTGGGCTCCATTCTCTCCCTTTGAAGAAGTGGAGAAGGCTGCCTGACAGTGATGCAAACTCAAAGTGAAGCGTGGTTTTGGAAAATCACATCCAATAATAGTGTAACACAACCCTGGGGCTGTTTGAAATCCACAAAAGTTCTGACTGGAGGAGGGTGGCCTCACTCCATCTCTGTAGTGGTGGAAGGAGCTGCAAGAATCAAAGATTTGTCTCCAGGTACACACTCACCTCAGTGCCCTCTCAGTACTCAGTGGGCCCAGACTTTGCAGCAGACGTGGGGGACAATCTAAAGGCAGTACAGCCCCAATGAGTCTCTCTCCCCACAAACATCCACACACAAGGGAAAATATGAGTAATCCATTTCCAGATGACCTTAGAAATATCTTCAATGCCAAATTTCAAGGGCCGTCTTGTTTTCCATGGCATTCTTGGACAGCTCTGAGTTGTAGCAGAAAAATGCATGGGTTTTTGACTATTCTCCAGTGTATTTCCTTAAGAAAGTGATTTATATTCTCTGAGCTTCACATAGTGATAACTGCAAGGGGTGGAAGACAATAGGAGAAAAATATCAAGATTGGAAATGGGCCACCATCAGGGCCCCCTTACTGCACACTGTGCACTTTTAAGGTGCTTGGTTAACACTGTATTCCCTGGAAATGCTGCTTCTGAAATCATGCAGTTCTGTCTTTCTGACCACGACTGCCACTTTTGGGGACTGTGCAGAGGACTCCCAAAGGGGAGAGATCTCTGAACCTTTTTATAAGACTTTATCTGAAATGTAGACCACAAGAAGCCTGGAGTCTAGAAAACCACCAGGCGATAACAAGAAAATTTACAAAGAAAATGTTTGAAATAACAACCACAAAAATAAAACTCACAGCAAGATGAGCTCAAAAGTGGAAACTCGAAACAAACAAGACAGTGTCACTCCTTCTGAGTGACAAGGAACAAATCTAGTCAATGGGAGAATTCATCTCCAGAGCAAATGGAGATTATAAAGTAATCTGAAAAGCACTTTATAATTGGTGATCTTAAAATTCCCAAAGAGACAAAGGATGTACTATATCCATAAATAAGAACAAAAAGTTGTGAATCAGAGATCTTGAACTAAAACAGGAGCGTAGTAAAGAATTAGAAACCTGAAGCAAAAAGCATAGTCATTTGAAATAAAAACAAATGATGACAAAAGAGAGGAACAGGGGACAGACAGAGTCAAGGAGAAGCGATAATTTAAAAAACAAAACTGTGGAAAACTACCTTTTTTTTTTTTTTTTAATAGTAGCCTTTTATTTCTGTACACCTATTATGCCATGAATTCATAGGGAAAATGTTCCAGGAGCTCAGGGGCTTTCCATTGAATGTGACGAAGCTCGCCATGCCTATTATGCCATGAATTTATGGGGAATAGGTTCCAGCACCTACTGCTCCTGTTCCATTGGCTTTCTCAGTTCTCCTGTGTGCTATGCTGTACCATTATTCCATGAAGTCAGAGGGAACGGGCTTCAGCAGCTCAGGCTCCTTTCCATTGGTTCTCAGAATGTGTGCTTTTCTGAGTGGAGCAGCCTGGCTCTTCACTTGAACCCAGGTACCTTTCTCTTTGGCGTCCTTCTTCTTCTGATCATTTTCCTTCACGTGTTTTAGGAAGCGATCTCAGCTCCTAAGTGCTTAATATGCTCAATATGAACATTAAACCTCTTGGTAAGAATCTTACTCCCAACTGGTTTATTTACAGCAATGCCAACAGCATCCTCGGTAACACTGTAGACTCTTCCAGTTTTGCCATGGTGACGTGTGTGGCCTTTTTGAACAGTACCCATGCCCTTGATGTGTACAATGTCATCTTTTTTGTAGATTCACATGTATGCAGCCAAAGGAACAACTCCATGTTCTCTGAAAGGCCTTGAGAACACATGTCGGGCCTCTCCTCTGTCCTTGGTGTTCGTCAGTTTGGTGAATTAGTGGAAGATGGCGTCTCTGGCCAAAAGGTGGAAAATTATCTTACAACCTAGTTAGTAAAGAAAGCAATAAAGATACCCTTCTTTTGGCATCATTATCTTCTCTTCTATTCCCAAATCTTCAATCCACCAACCTCATCTATCCCATGGCACTGTCCCCTCAGAAATGAGTCACTAGTCATGAGGTTCAGGTAGCAAGAGGAAACATTTTTGCTCCCCCCCTCCCCCTTGCCAGCTGTCAGCTCTACCAGTTGGAGTCCACACAACTACAGAGCCTAAATGAGCCAATCTCTAGCCCGTGTGTGCATTTCTTCTAGGCATTGTCAGCAAAGGTTTACCAGTCCCCGCTGGAGCATTCCAATGACAGACGACCATTTACATTTAGGACTTCTTAAGTTGTAGGAGAAAGAATCTCTCCAAGATGGAAACAGACTCTCAGTTTACAAACCCAACTTACTTTCTATTTGAAAGTCTCATGTTACCGTAGTCAGGGAAAAAAATAAATTCCATCAGTCGGCCTCCCCTCCTTTCTCCCCAAGGGTGAAAATATGTTCTGGAGAGGCTTAGGTAGAGGCTGACTCCTGAGCCCTCTGTTCGTCTGTCCACATGGATGTCTGCTGGGACGAACACAATCTCATCTGGCTCTTGACCTTGGGTCTATGGTGTTCTCCACTTAGATCCTTCATTCCTGTGCTATGGCTTCTGCATATCCTGGCTGACCAGTGCTATCCCCGGGTGAGGGCAGTAGGAGCCTGCCTGTGTCTCTGAGGGGAGTCTTGGGGCCCAAGCAGCATGGAGTGCCACCAAACAGCCAGACCTGCCAGTGGTCTCGGTACCTCCTGGAGACTCTGCCAGACCCTGCCCAAGAAGGGGAGCATCTCCCTTCTCACCACAGGTGCCCCACAACTACCTCCCACCTCCAATTTTTTCTAGCCTGTAAAGGAAGTTCCTCTCTTCCTTAGGGGTGATGATCTTTCTCCTGGAGGTACAGGAGATTGTCTCACCATGGGCTAATGCTTCCAGAAACACACAAGTCAGGAAAGACAATTTCCCCTGGTTTATTTCCCCCAAACTCAGAAGCTGAGAAAGAAAGAGAAAAATATCAGAGAATATTGACGGGGATGATTTAAAATACAAACGTTTACTCCACTATGCTCATGTGCAACTTAACAGTCCTACCTTCGGTGCGCACCTGCGGGTGTCAGCTGGTGTGCAGGCACAGGGGATGCAGCCTCCTGAGGCTTCTTTTCTTCAGGGAGGACCAATGGAAAGGCGCCTGAGCTGCTGAAACCCATTCTGCTCCAGGACCCAGCTGCTCCTTCACTGATGGGACAGCTCTGTGGTCCTATACTAGTCTGGGAAGTCTTTCTGGGAAAGTTGAATGGCCTTGGAGAACGGTCTGCACCTTTCTTTGCCCTGGTTTTTCTCTCTGCATCAGGGGATAGGAACAGGCCAGGACTTACCACTGCTCTTGAGACTGGCATGTGTGGGGCTGGGAGGTGAAGCCGCCTTCTGTCCCAGGCCCTGCCCCTGCTGTCCCAGGCCCTGCCCCTGCTGTGTCCTGTGAGTGATACGAACTCACTCAGACATTGTGATAAACCTTGAGAGGCAGGTTAACATTATTCTCTCTGCTTCACAGAAGGAATCAGGCACAACAGGAAGTCGGGAAACTTGCAGAAGAGCAATACGTAGATGCACATGGAGTGGGCCGGCTCCCAAGACCAGCGCCGCCCTACTCACTTCTCAAGTGCAGGGTGTAGCCTCAGACCCTCAATTGTTCTTGCTGCTTATCAGCCTTTTCATCACTGACCATGTCAGCTTCTGTTTTCTCTCTCTCTGCCTTTTTTTCCTGATAAAAAATATTTTCTATAGCTTGCCCATTTGGCAAATTTGTTTTTTCAAGGAATTAACCCACAGCATTTAATTTGTTGTTTCTCTTTCTAGTTTATTTCTCTGTGCTCTTTATATTTCTTTCTCCTGTCCTTGTTCTCTGAGCCAGCGTCTTTGTTTCTTTGTTAACGTTTTTAGGTCATTAAAGCTCCCTTAGCATTTTTATTAAAATTGCCTTTTAAAGAAATTATTTTCCCTCAGAGAATGGTTTGGCCTGACTCCACACACTCTGTTAAGAGTATCTGTTTTAATTGTTTTCTTAACTGCTCCCTCACTTTCTTCGAATTTCCTCCCTGCCTAGCTGATACTTTGGAGACTATTTTTAGATTCTGTGTGGTTAGGTACTTTTAGGTTCTACTTTTTCTGGTTATTTCCAATTTTATTGTTTGAGGCACTGACTGAAGTGCATATAATGGAGGGGAATTTGGGGTGTTTGTTTGTTTCTGGCATGCTCTGAGCTCTCCTTGGCTGCCTAAAAGGTTCCACTGAGCACACTTAATCCTTTGTATCCGGCCTTCACCGTGGGGGCTGGCGGGGATCCTACTCCCCGTGGGTTTCTCCCAACTGCACTGAATTCTCTGATGGAGCGGGTGGGATAGCCCCAGGCAGCAGAGGTTCAGTAGTGGTTGTGGAGCCTAGGGCTGGACACAGAGAGACCATCAGCAAAAGGCAGCTGGACACCTGCTACTGGGGAGGACGAGGCCAGTGGGTAGTGGCCTCAGCCTTGTCAACCTGGATCCTGCTCCAGTCAACTGGGATGTGGAGACCAAGCACATGGATGCTGGGAAAGTGATGGGGACTCACCCTAATGGGCTTCACATGGAACAGTGAGCATGCTCTGAATTAATGGAGATGAACAAGGACACAGAACACTTGGCCACTGACCAGTCACACATCTTCCCTTTTATTTACGTATGCACTTAGGTATTTATTTATTCAACTCATGTCTGTAGAGGGCTGACCATGCACCTTTCTGGTCTTTGCTAAAACCCTGCCCTTGATCCACTGGGAAGTGGACCAGCTAGATCTCAGGACCTCCTAAGGTTTCACTCACTCTTCTAAGACTGAAATGTTTTTTTTTTTTACTTCTATTTCCAATTCCTAAGTTTAGTGTGGTTAGTGACATAGTGGAAAGAAGACTTGGCCCCACTCTTATTCTCTGTTACCCTGTGCAAATCTCCCACCCACCCGGATCCTCTGTTTTTCCATCCATGAACAAGAAGAGGGGTCTGGGGCTCTCAAGCCACCAAACAGAAAGCTTAAAAAAAAAAAAAATAATAATAATAGCAGAGTATGAAGCGTCCATGACCATGGGCCATAGCAGTGGTGCGAGGAGGAGGAGGGCTTATTGTCAGAGCAGGAAAGCTCATCAGCAGACCTAACCCTGCCCCACAGGTGACCCAGAGTCTGTGATCCGTGCAACTGCTTGAAAGTACTCTGTCTCTGGGAAGGACTTGACATACAAATAGGATGTGAAGCCCTGCTCCGGTTGAGCTCTCATCTTATTTCTGAATACTCAAGCATTTTAAGTTATAGTAAGGAGAGAAGTTAGAGGTGGGGGTTCCTGGCCCACTCCAGCCTGCCTCTGCTCTCCAGCCCTGATTTGAGACAGGGGCCTTTGGACATCCCCAACCCCTCAGGAGGGCTGAAGTCACCTTCTGGTAACTGGATTTCTGCCTTGTACCTAAGGGTCAATCCCCAACAGGGCTCTGTTCCTCTTGGGCTAGAGCTATTTTTGCTTAAGAGAGTAGCCCCTAGCCCCCACTCCAAGGCGATGACCTAACCTGGAATCTTCCTGGGGGTCAGGGTCAGCCTACCACCTTCCAGCCTTTCCAAGAGTGCCTCCTGTGTGTGACCATTGTATCCAGCTAGATTCCCTAACAGCTGTGGGGGTCAGGACTGCCTCCTGTTGTCTGTCCTGTTTCACTTATGCCGCCAGGATGTGTTGTTTTGCCTGTTGGACCAGATTCCACTCCTATCCCCTCCCCCATTATCTCCTCCTCAATGTTTGGCAGGTTGAGCTACCCACCCAGGGTACTCTATCTTTGCTGATCCCACCATGTCCAGCCAGTAAAGGAATTTCCTCCACCTGAGTTTCAAGGCAAGCCTGGAAGTAGCCCTGGGACAAATCCTTGAGAATTCCAAGCACAACAGCTCTTATTGCAATTCCTGTGGCTGATTTACAAACATAGGAATGGTTTGCAGTGGTCTGAAGGCTATACTGGGAAATTCTGGGGGCACACTATAAGGGAGGAGGTAAAGAGTAAGAGGATTACTTACATGAGCAAGTTTTTCTATAAGTCAATGAAAGGAAGGGGGCATCGGGCATTCTTCGTTCTTTTCTTTGACAAACATATAATTGAGCTCCAGCCATATTCCAGGTTCTATGTTGGAAACAATAGGTAACAATATAGACAGAGCCCTTCAGACCCTTCTGGAGCAGATAGACCAGCTGGTTTCATCCTCACAGGAAGATCAGAAAGAAACCAGAACCAACCCCCAAGGCGAAAACCAGCAACTCTGCACCACCACTATTTTATGCCATCTGTGGTTCCCTGGTGTTCACCTCCACTCCAGGGCACTGGGCCCTTTCTTGGACAAGCTCCTCTCATTTACCTGATTACTTCCAACTAGGCTGAAAATTATCTCAACAACATCAAGACAAAGTCAAAGGTGTTATCTCGACCTGCCTTCACTCTTAATGCAATTCCAAACCCACCTAGAACATGAAGCCAGGGAGATTTGCCAGGTTTCAAATATCACTACAAAAGCATCTGTGTACCCCAGTTGAATTTTGTTGGCAATTTGACTTTGAAGATGGCTTTTTGGAAAAACATATCAGTGATGCCTTTTTTTTTTTTTTTTTTCATATCAGTGACACTTAACTGAATTCTATCTTTGAAGGAACATGGAACCTAAAAGAAACAAAATGTAAGTATTTGTGAAAGCAGACACTCTTTGACAAAGCCTTGTGTCAGTTAAAAGCCTACTGAATTTGGGGGGTGCTGACCCTTTCTCAGGTTTTGGGCAGAGGTTGCTGACTCAGAATTCAGTGCAACTCCCTGTGCTGAGAAAGTCACCATCAGAACATTGAGTCACTTGTGCAGAGCAACTTGAGTGACTTAAGGGTAAATGGATTAGAGATAAAAAGGCTGGCGTTTTCCTAGATGTACAAAGGGGTTTCAAAATTAAGAGGAAGCCTGTAGGGAAAGGTTTTTTGCTGCATCTAATGCATTTTTAAAAACAGTCTAAAAAAAGCCATGGGCCCAGAGCCAGCTGAACTCAAGCTCATTAATTTTATTTTAAGCAGATTGAGTTTATAGATTATACTATTTACCATATTTTCCAAATAGAGAAAAATCCCCTTGAATCTACAGGAAGGGCAAAGGAGGAGGCAATATTTCATGGGCCACCTTTGTCGTGGATAACTGGTCCACAGAATGATTATGGGCACTCAATGGCAAGTGTTACCCTGGGTGGTCCAGAGCCAGCAGGTAGGGTGTGGGTTCCCCAGGGCAGGGGCCTAGGGAAGAACCTACGGTCAACCAGCTCTGACTTCTATTGGATGCCGCCTGAGGACACAGCCAGGAATCCTGCCTCAGCAGCCTCCCCACCATCTCATCGAAGCCTCTGAGAACCTGTCTTAGTCAGTTTTCTGTTACTGTTACCTGATACCACCGAGAGGGTAGTTTATAACAGATGAATTTCTTAAACAATAGAGACTTAATTATTACAGTTAGGAAGGCTTGGAAGGGGACAGCATTTGGTGAAGATTTTCCTGCTGTGTCATTGCATGATGGAGGGAAGAAGAGCCAAGGGGGCAAAATGCACTTTTACAACAAACTCACTACTGTAATAATGACATCACTCCATTTGTGAGTGCAGAGCACCCATGGCCCAATCACCCATGGAAAGTCCCAACCTCAACACTGCTGCATGGGGGATTAAGTTTCCAACACATGAACTCTGGGGGACACATTCAGACCACAGCAAACTCTCTGCAGCAGGATGTAACTACTGTCCCATCACACAATGAAAGTCTGTCCAGTATCAGAGTCTATTGGTCCTGAAACTACACTCACATTTACTTGTGTCCAGGGCATTTGTCTGTGTTGGGGCTGGGGCTGGAGCTACAGCTGTCCTGGGCATGTGCTGAGAAGAATCAGAGGGACTTGGTTCCAATCCCCAGCTCTGCATAACCTCAAGCACTGTCCTTTCATCTTTGACTCATTTTCTCATCAGCAGAATAGAGAAGACAGAACATGCAGAGTCTGTGTGAGGATGAGTGCTGCTCACCTGCTGCAGATGTCTGCTTAGCAGAGACAGGGAGTTCCATCCTGTCTAGGGAATGTCCACACTCTGGCTTTCCCACCTGGTCTAAACAATAGCTAAATCACTTTGGTTTCATGTTGAAGGCAACAGAGAAATAAAATCTCTGCCTAGCTTCTGGCTGCCTCATGGTATTCTCCTTTTAATTATTTATAGAAACCACACAATTTTAACCACAAACTAGGATTCAGAAACCAATCCACATATCATGAACAAAAGTACTTTCAAATGACAGCGGCATGAGTGAATCGCTTAGTGAGACTAACCGCACTTCATAAACAAAAAGTTCATGATTCAACCCTGCTCAGAGGGTGGGGCTGGGGATAGGGGTGACCATTAGAGGCCATGGAGTGATTAAACCTCTCAATGCTTCCAAGGAAGCAGAGCTCCAGGAGTCCATGATGGGACAAAGAGCCTGCTAGGGGGCAGGATCTTGGGGGAGGGGTCATCACAGAGGTGCAAGGCTGAGAGGTTTGGCCTGGGACACTTACAAGGGAGCCCAAAGATCCTGCCGGAAGTCATTCACAGGAAGCATCAGGGGAACAGGACATACAATACCAGGCTTTGCAGATGTCCTGCTGAGGTGTTGGGGAATTGCGGCTGCAAGAGAAGGATACATTTGGGACCCAGAAAATTCTCTTTATGATGCCAATTTCAAGAGTGAGGGGAGTCCATAAAAATGTGGGGGCCTCTTGTTTCTGACTCTGTTATGCAAACAAATGTGAAATGGAGCAGTGTGTTTTGCTAGGCAAAGAAAGCTACACGTTCAGTCTGAATCTCTAGACTCACAAGTCGTTTCTGGAGGATTACATGGGCAGCTAGGTGTGTGTCTTGTCATGGATTGTGAGACCATGCACACTCATCTCGAAGGCTTGTTTACATGAGATACAGACACCACACATTCCCAAGTAGTGTCTTCTAACTCTCCTTGTAGTTACCTGTAATTTGCACCCATTCTGTTATGCAATGTTGCTGTACTTGCATCATCGCAGGGAACTTGGGGGTGGCGTTACTGCCTCATTTCTCAGATGGGGAAATAGAGCCTACAGGGAAGAGAGCTTTCCTGAGATCAGCAGCTGGTCCAGGGATGGGAGCGGGACTGTTAACGCAGATGTGTCTTACTCTGAAGGCAGCTCTCCTCCTGCCAATGTTCTAAGTGAGACAGGCATGTGCACTTGGGGACTGGAGGAGGCCAGGTCTGTCTCCCGAGGCCAGGTGGGTTAGTCCTAACCGTGCAGAGTCATTATGTCCCAGCTTAAGTAGACAGAGGCATTAAATCTCTCATCTGGTCATTTGTAGGGCAGAAAGGGCTCCTGAGTGCTAACAGGTGTAGGAGCTACCCTTCATCAGGCAAACTTCTCAACCTTTAGAAAGTACATAGGAAACCAAAGCCAAATCAGAAGGTTGCCAAAGCAGCCTGATGTTCCCATATCCTCTGTCTGAATTTCTATCTGCCCCTGGAACCTAACAGGCTGTGACCCGTGGCCAGCATCCTCTGCTCCCCAGCACTGGCTTCTCCAGGTGTGATCAGTGGACTGGCAGCCCAGGCATCACCTGAGGCTTATTAGACATGCAGACTGCTGGGTCCTCCCAGAGTTGCTGGACCAGACCCTTGGGAGGGGGGTCTGTGGTCTTCCCTGGGAGTGAGCACAGTGAAGGTTGAGAGGCACTGCCCGGGTAGCCCAAGGGAGTACTATGCCGGTGTTGGTCCCTGAGACACGTCCCGTCTGCACCTCCCTGGCTGTGCTCTTCCCTTTGCAGCCACATTCCCAGTGGGACCACAGAAGAGTTACTGGCCCTCGCAATGCCCCAGTTCCCTAGCCTATAAGCAGGATCAGTGCCGATGCCTATGCGCTCAGGTTCTTTTGAGGAATAAATCAGGACAGGGCCTGACAGAGCCCTCACAGCATTGGTGTTCACGGCCCCTCTCATTGGGACATTCACTTTGCTAACACATGCAGCTTAGTTAAAGTCACAATTTACCGGCTTGGGAGTCTATAAAGGGAATTTATAATCTCTGCTCTGAACTCAGTAAGGGTTCATTTACAATTTTTTATTCATTTATATTTCCTCCATTGCCAAGCTGTATAGCAACTGCTATGAGCTAACCAGATTCTGCACTGACTCACACATCCTCCTTTGCTAGTGTTCATCCACTTAGCTACTCATCAAGTACAGACATCTATAGAGGACCCTGCTGTGTGTGGTCTCCTGGAAATCAAAGTCAATTGTGACATTCCCTCTCCCCTCGTGATCCAGTCAGTGATAGAGGGTGATCTGGTGCAGGATGAAGGGAGAACTTACTTCCCTGGGAAAAAAAGAAGTTCCTAACTTAACCAGAGAGAAGGCTTCCCCAGGAGGAGCCGGCACTGGGTGTGGTCTTCTGAGCTCTAGGTCACCTGGGGGCCCGCAGGTCACTGTGCCCCTCCGCCATCCATATTCTTTGCTAAGAAAACTCCAGGGGAGAAACTCTAGTTTCTTGGAGGTTTTAAACAACAAGATATCATATTTGGGTAAAAAGAAGTAGGTGTCTTGACAGGGCACAGTGGCTCACATCTGTAATCCTAGGACTCTCCAAAGCCAAGACTCATGGATTGCTTGCGCTCAGGAGTTTGAGACCAACCTGAGCAAGAGCAAGACCCTTTCTCTACCAAAAATAGAAAAATTAGCTGGGCATCGTAGTCTCAGCTTGGGAGGCTGACGTGGGAGGATTGCTTTAGCCCAAAAGTTTGAGGTTGCTGTGAGCTATGATAATATGCTATGGCACTCAACCCCAGGGCAACAGAGTGAGACACTGGGGAAAAAAGAAAAAAGCAGTGACAATCTTAAAAAGGAAGGAAATTCTGTCCTATGCTACAACATGGATTAACTTTGAGGACGTTATGTTAAGTGAAATCAGCCAATCTCAAAAGGACGAAGACTGTATGATTCCACATATATGCAATTCCTAGAGTAGTCAAAATGACAAAGAAAGAAAGAGGAATGGTAGTTGCCAGGTGCTAGGGTGAGGGAAAATGGGGAATTGTTGTTCGATGGGTACAGAGTTTTCAGTTTGCAAGATGAAAAGAGTTCTGGACATGGATGGTGGGGGTGAGTGCACAGCAAATCGAACATACTTAATGCTATTTAATTTTTCACTTAAAATGTTTAAAATGGTCAAGTTTATGTTGTATATATTTTACAATTAAAAAATCAGGGGAAAGAGGAGATTCTATGATATATTAAAGAGGAAAGAGAGATAAGAGGGGAATGAAGGATATATGTGCTCATTCTGGTCACTCAAATAAGTTAAAAAAAAATCCCCACTTTAAGGTCAACGTTACTCGTTGGCCTGTACAGGGTGTCAGATGCTGAGATGGACCACCCGAGCTTATCATAGTCTTCAGGTGCTGGCTCTATGCACTTTACCTTTGGTGCCCCTCAGCCTCTTCACCTGTACGATGTAGCAAAACAATATACAAGTTGTTGCAAACCGTCAATAAGTTGTCCTTAAATGCTCTTTACAGCCTGGTACATCCTGTGAACCCTATAGGAAGAGGTTTATAATCCTGGATGTTAGAGAAGCTCTCAGTGAATGTCTCAATTCAAAAGCAATATAACAAAAACACTTTTTAAGCCACTCCAAAAATGATTGTGCTGTACCAGAGGTGCTGTTAGTATTACGTAACTTGGATGTCTAAGAGTAGGCAGGAGGTTCTTAATCTTTTCCTTCAATACCCTAAACTTGCCAGGCTGCTGGGAAAGCCGTGCTCAATGCTGAAGGCTGCCACGTGACAGTACGGGCTGGGGCTCACACTTCCTTTTATGGACTAGCGTCTGCTACTGAATGTTGTCATCAACTTCAACCTTTCTCTTTTGCATGGGTTATCTATTGCTGCATAACAAATCGCCCCAAACGTTTAGTGGCTCAAAACAATAATAATCATTTCTTTTGTTCATGAATCTGCAAGTTGGATGGTGTGGCTCGTCTCTGCGCTAAGTAGCAGACAATGGAGTGGCTGATTCACTTCCAGAACGTCTTATTTACATGGCTGGCAAGTGAGTGCCGGCTCTGGGCCAGGAGTCCAGTTGGGCTGTGAGTGGGGCCTCAGTTCTTCTTTACATGGGTTTTTTCCTCAGGCTGCTTGGGCTTCCTCATAGCATGGTGGTCACATTCCAGAAGTGAGCGTCCCCAGAGAGCCTGGCATGCCTGGCAGTGTCAGGTGGCTTCAGATGCCACATGGTGCCACTTCCTCTCTATTCTATTGGTCAGGGCAGTCACACAGGCCTGGTTCCAGAATAGAAGTCCTAGATGCCACTTCTTGCTGAGCATAGTAGGTTTGTGGATGAGCATGTGAGACAGAAGACATTGCCATGGCCATCTTTGCAAAATACAATTGCCACAAGTTCCATCCTCAGCTCAGAGGAGAATCACCCTTGTTCACAAGGTCAGCCCTCCTCTTCCCACTTCTCACTTAACTTTGCTAGGAGGAATAGCCTATTTAGCCCAATCCCTGAATGCCTCTCACCTCCTTTCAGAGGACTTTGAACAGCTTTTCTGCTTTCCCTCCAAATCTCATTCCTGCTGAAAATGAGGAGGGCAGCTTCCTCTTAGGATCACATCAGTACCACTCCCAACTAAATTTCCTTCTTGCTTTTCCAGTTGCAGCACCTCTGAAATTGTTCCAGAAATCCCACCCTCTCCTCCTGGTGAGGGGACCTAAGAGAACCCAAGCTTGGTCCTATAGGAGCACCCCGGGGTCTGCTTCCAGACACCTCGTCAGAACAGAGGCAGAGCACCTCCATGAAGGGCCCACACCCCTGTCCCTTTATCTGTCACTGTCCTGGTGCTTGATAGATCTTAGCACAACTCCTCACATGGCCAGAGCCAGGAGAAGTCATTCAGACACACAGAAACACACAAGCCGTGGGAGTGGACTTCTCACAGCAATGACCAAAGTACTGGTGACCACAGCCAAGAGACATTGTTATGACACTTCCATCCTATAGGAGAGGAAACTGAGCCCAGGGAGGTGTAGTGATGTCTCCATGATTACACAGCTAGAACATGCCAACTAAAATTGCTTTAAATTGTGTCCAAAACGTTTCCTACAATATTACACTCTGATTTCCCGAAATGTAATTGCTGTATTTCTCATAGCCTTTATCTCATGTATCAAAGTATGATGTAAGAGCAATACAAAAGAAATCAACTATGAACACATACATGCAACCAGAATTCCTTTGAAATAATTATGCTGAGTAGATGAGGCCACACGTAAAAGAATACATGCTCTTCCATTTATAGAAAAGTCCAAATATGCAAACTGATATAACAGAAAACAGATCAATGGTTGCCTGAAAATAGAGTTAGAGTGGTGGGAGGGAAGGATTATTAAGGAGTACAAGGAAGCTTCTGGAAGTAATGGATGTTTTTATCACCATGATGTGGTGGTGATTTCACAGGCATACACATGCTGCAAAATGTTTTAAATTGTACATTTTAAACAGATACAGTTTATAGTATGTCTGTTATACCTTCAAAAGCTATTGAGCATCAACAAACATTATTATGAAAGATAAGGCTAAAATTATTTTATAGCCAGGAAAAAGAATCAGAATTCACTTGTATAAATTTTTTGAATACTTTTAATTGGCCAAGATCTGTACCATTATCTCAGAGCAGAAAAAACACCAATAAATGCTGAAAATAGAAATACATGACTTCTGCTAAAAGGGGAAAATCACATTCCAGGAGCTTGGCTGTCCCTTACCTGAGAAAGGAATGTATCAAGGTGGTTTTTCCCTCAGTGAAATGAAAAATGTCATCTTTTTTTTATTGCCTTTCATATCAGGGAGATGTTTTGGTATTTTGAAGCTATAGATGAAGACACAGTCTCAGGAAGTTCTAGGACACCTCTGTGGCAAGGGTGAGGTTGGACCAAGGTCTGTTTCGTTCCACTGTCACCCGTGGCACAACAAAGGAGAAAGGAGAGGGACACGTCAGGGTGTGGGGTTCCTTCTCCAGCTGCCCCAAGAAGAGAATTTGGAATCCACTGATACACCACCCTGGGGAGGCAAGGGGCAGGGGTTCGCTCCTTCCCTGTACTTTGGGACGACGTTCCTGCAGACACCTTCCCAACCTCCCCTCCTCCCAGAGATCTTCCTCGGTCAACCTGAAGGCAGACGGGAACTCTGAGAGACCATGATGCTCTCTCATTCTCCTTCCTCCTCATTTTGGTGGGAAGAGGAGAGAAGGATATTTCGTGCTAAAGGATATCATCTGACTGCAAAACCTCCTTGACTTGGAATGTGCCCAAACCAAAATGTGCCCCCAAGACAAGAAACAAGAAAGTGACCACCCCAAGGCTTTCATCCAGGAGCAGAGACTTCAGCAGGGAGCTTTCCGGCAGAGGGCTGAAGCGCAGGGCCGGGAGGCTGAGACCAGGTGGGAGCTCAGGGCCGATGTCCCTGATTGGGAGGAGCTGGTGGTATCCACGTCACAAGGGATGTGTGAGTGTGAGGCCTCGTCACTGCCCAGGCAGCGTCAGGCGGAGCCGGTGCCAGGCATCTCTGGGCAGTGCTGTTTCCTATTCTCAGGTGTCTTCATTCCAGATTCCCTTGGTCAGGGGTCTAAGACTCTTCTAGACTCTCCTGCCTGTAGGAAAGGGTTCAGCAGTGGGACTGGGCACAAGAAGAGCTCAGCCTTCAGGGACAGCCTATGGGGACCAGGATGGCCTCTAGGGAGTACCCTCAAGCCATCTTTCTTTTAAACCCCTGAGCTGCAGTAGTCTGCTAAAACGAAAGGGGGGTGCTATGATTAAAACACATTTGCAGAAAACTGAGCAAAATGCTGTTAAACAAGCTTCTTTATGTCATAAGCGTCCATGAGAGGTATAGAACTCAGTGTTGGAGCAGGTGCCGTGATACCCCCACTGCTATTACACCCCACCCTTACTCAGTACCCCAGTAAGGTTAGAGAACTTACTCTCCAAGTTGCTGGGAGAGCTGTTAATAGTCATCCCTCAGTGCTGGCATTTTTAGGATTTTTTTGGCTAAAGAGAATCACCTTGGACCTGCCCTACCTCCTCCTGGGAGCTCTTCTCCAATGACTGGACAATACAGGCCCTGAAGTCCTGTCCCTCTCACCCTGTCTGGCATTGCTGTGTTGTCATCCAGCCTCAGGGCTCCCTGGGGAATCAGCGATGTCTTTCTCCCTCTGCTCAGTCCCTTTCCCAGGTGGGGGTGATTCCACAGCATCTCCCCAGCAACCACCTGACATTAATCTCAGCTCCAGAGTTTCCTCTGTAGCCCTTTTGGCACCCCATTTGGGAAAAGCATTCTAATATTTTACTGTGAGATGTGATTTTGGCTGCTATTTCTAGATAAATATTGCTATCTATATTTAAAAAGTTTCTTCTGCATCCGTGTTTGTGATGCAGGAACCTAAACCGAATTTCAGGAAAGGCCTTTTCACACCTATCACAGTGGTCATGGCCAACTGCTACAGGAGCTTGTAAGGGATGACGCACTCTCCTTTCCCTCTGCCCAGGGAGCTGCTGTTTGTAATAGAAGCAGCAGGCGGTCTCCTCAATTCAGTGGATGGTGGGGAGCTGTGTCAGCAGAAGGTGGAGATGATCCCCATTTCACCTTACACTGGGCCCCTGCCTTCCCATCCCTGGGCTGAGTCTAGCCTCCAGCAGAATCCCTGTCCCACGCATATACATACACACATACAAATGCTCCTTGACTTATAAGGGGTTATATCCCAATAATCCCATTCCAAGTTGAAAATACCTTAAGTTGAAAGTGTATTTTTGCCTTATGATATTTTCAACTGGGAATTTATCCAAACATAACCCCAATATAAATAAGTTCCCAAGCACAGTGAATTGCATATCACTTTCCCACAATGGCAAAGTTAAAAAATTCTAAGTTGGGTGGCGCCTGTGTGCTCAGTGAGTAGGGTGCTGGCCCCAAATGCCAAAGGTTCAAACCCGGCCCCAGCCAAACTGCAGCAAAAAAATAGCTGGGCATTGTGGTGGGAGCCTGTAGTCCCAGCTACTTGGGAGGCTGAGGCAAGAGAATTACCTATGCCCAAGAGCTGGAGGTTGCTGTGAGCTGTGATGTCACGGCATTGTTCTGAGGGAGACAAAGTGACTCCATCTCTAAAAAAAAAAAAAAAAAATTGTGGGTTGATCCATCATAACTTGTGACCTGCCTCTGTGTGTGTGTACACATACATGTACATGTCAACACACAGCCATGTGTGTGATTGTATATGTTCCCGTGTGTGTGCATGTGTGTCTGTGTGTATTTGTCTGTGTGTATTTGTGTTTGTGTGTCTATGAACCCTTCATTGCTGCTTTTTGGTTTTCTTCCCAGCAAGAATATAAATAAATGGAGTATGTTTCATACTATTTTTAAATTTTCTCTTTTAAACATATCTGTAACAAAATAAACCACCAGCTACTGTAAAAAATAAAAGTAAAATTAAGAAGACAAATGACTGGAAGAAAATAAGACAAAATTTTGAAAGTACTTGCTTTTAGGTAGTAAAATTGTGAACTATTTTTCCTTGTATGCATTCATAACTATTTAACTAGATTTTCTGTAATGAATTTGTTTAATGAGAGACAATAGAAATGTAACGTTAACATAATGGGCTCTGAATTCAGATTTCATAGTTCTGGAAGCTGACCCTGCCACTTGGGCAAGTTAATTGCCTTCTGTGTGTCTATTTTCTCTTCGTAAAATAGGGCTGGTAATGGTAGCCACCTCCATGGGGCTGTTGTAAGAATTAAGCGAAGTAATCCCACCAATCCCCCTCCCTCTGCCCACCTCCCCCCTCCCTGCTCTCTCTTTCCTCTCCCCCATATTCTTAGGTTATAACTGGGTTATAGCTTTCCTATGAAAGCCATAAATTAGTTTCATAGTAGGGCTGAATATGTTGGATACTTTTTCTTCCACTCTTGAGATACCTTACTAAGAAAAATATGTTCCAGCTCCATCCATATGAAACTTAGTAAAATGTGGAATGTAAATGTCTTAGCACAATAATGGAGAGTGTGCCTTAAAGTCTTTGTTAACCAGTGTGATGAAAATGTGTCGAGCGGTCTATGAAACCAGCGTATGGTGCCCCATGATGACATTAATGTACACAGCTATGATTTAATTAAAAAAAGTATAGAAAATATAATTTAAAAAAAGAAAAAAGAGAGAAGACAAAGATTACCAATATCAGAAATAAAAGCGGCTATCACTACAGATTCTATGTACATTGAAAGGAAAATAAAGGAGTATTATGAAAAACTATATGTGCACAAATCTGATAACCTAGATGAAACAGACCAATTGCTTGATAGACACAATCTGCCAAAACTCACATAGGAATAAATAAATTACCTGAATAGACCTACATCTATTAAAGAAATTGAATGAATAGTTAATAGTGTTTCAAAACAGGAAGCACCTCAGACCCAGATGGGTTCACTGGTCAATTATATCTAACATTTAAAGAAGAAATTATACCAACTATCAAGAATCGCTTTCAGAACACAAAAGAAAGGGAAATGTTCCCCAATTTATTAAATGAGGTTAGTATTATTCAAATAAAACAAAGAAAAGACATTAATAGAAAACTACAAATATCTCTTACTAACCTGGATACAAAAAACCTCAACAAAATATTAGCAAATAGAATTTTAAAAAGTATTTAAAAACTTATATGCTGTTTGTTGGACTGCAACATAGCATAGCTTGTTTGAAAAGAATTATGGAGAATCCTCAAAGAGCTGCAAGTAGATCTTCCATTTGATCCTGCAACTCCATTACTAGGCATCTACTCAGAAGAGGAAAAAATCATTTTATTATAAGGACATTTGCACTTGAATGTATCGCAGCTCAATTCCTAATCACAAAGATGTGGAAACAACCCAAGTGCCCATCAACCCATGGATGGATATAATGTGATAGATGTATACTATGGAATACTATTTATCCATAAAAAGATGGAGACTTCACATCTTTTGTACTTACTTGGATGGAGTTAAAGAATATTCTTAGTAACATATCTCAAAAATGGGAAAGAAAGAACCCCATGTACACTCAATACTAATTTGAAACTATAGATGAATACATGATAGAAAATGACATTAATTTTAAGAAAGGGGGAGGAGGAAGGAGAAGAATATTCTTAGTAAGCTCCCACCTAATGGAGTGGTATATGGCACACCTTCAGGGTGAAGGACTCAACTACAACTTGGACATTACCTAACAAATGCAAACAATGTAACCTAATCATATTGTACCCTTATATTAATTCAAAATAAAAAAAATTTAAAATTATACACCAAGGCGGTATTTATCTCTAGCATACAAGATTGGTTCAATATTTAAAATCACTTAATGCAATTGATCACATTAATTGGATAAAGAAGACAATTCACATAATCATATCAATAGATGCAAAAAAAAGCATTATTCAAAAATCTAATACCTATTGATAAATAGTAGTAAGTAAAACTTTAGGAATCAAGAGAGTGTGGAATTGGCAAAAGAAAAGACAAAGAGGTTAATGGAACAAAAACGACAGCACAGAAACTAATAAATTCAACTGATCTTTTGACAAAAGAGCAGAGTCAAAATAATGGAGAAAAAAACAATATTTTCAGTAAGTTGTGCTGGAATAACTGGACATGCACATTCAAAAATAATCTAGACATGGACCTTACACCTTTCACAAAAAACAACTCAATTGGATATCAGACCTAAATATGAAGCACAAAACTCCTCTAGAAGATAGCACTGTGGAAAATCTAGATCACATTGGATTTGGCAATGACTCTTTGGATATTACATCAAAGGTGTTATTTATGAAAGAAAGAACTGATAAATTGTACTTTATTAAAATTAGAAACCTCTACTCTTCAAAGACATGACAAGAGAATTGAAAGACAAACCACAGACTGGAAAAATATTTTCAAAAGACACATATGATAAATAGCTGTTATCTACAATATACAAAAAGCTTTTAAGACTCAGCAACAAGAAACAATTCAATATAAAAAATAGACCATGAACCTTAATAGGCAGCTCACTAAAAAACATACATATACGTAAAAAATATATATAAAAAATGTTCTACAATATATGTCATCCTGGAAGTATGAAATAAAACAATGCTGAGATACCACTGTATACCCATCACAATGACCAAAATCCAGAACATGGACAATATCAGATGCTAATGAGGATGTGGAAAGAAGAACACTCATTCATTGCTGATTGGAATGTAAAACTGCATAGCCACTTTGGAAGACAGTTAGACAGTTTCTTGCAAAATTAAATCTTAACTATCTGGTATAGCAATCATCTTCCTTGTTATTTCCCAGAAGGAACTGGAAACTTATGTCTATACAAAAGTTTGCACATAGATGTTTTTATGGTAGCTTTATGTATAATAGCTATTATAAAACTTGGAAAACCAAGATATCTATCAGCAGGTGAATGGATTTAAAAAACTGTGGTACATGTGGACAATAGAATAGTACACAGAGCTAAAAACAAATGCGGTATCAAGTTATGAAAAAACATGGAGGAACACACATTATTAAGTGTATTAAATACATGTTATTAAGTGTCGGCTTAATAAGCTACATTTTATTCAATTTCAACCATTTAACAGTCTGAAAACGCAAAAATTTGAAGACAATAAAAAAATCAGTGGTTGTAAGAGGTTACGGTGGAGAGAGAAATGAATAGGTGGAGCCCAAATAATTTTTAAGGCAGTAAAATTATGATTGTACAATGCTGTGATGGAGTACACATGTCACTACACATTTGTCCAAATCCATAGAATGAATTAATATAAACTATATAGACTTGTGGGTGATAATGAAGTGTCAATGTAGTGTACATCAATCATCAATAGTAATGTACATCAATGTAGTGTACATCAACATAAAGTGTACATCAATCGTAATAAATGTACTATTCTGTTGGGGATACTGATAATTGGGGGAGAGCAGACTATATGTCTGTGGTGAGGGATATATAGAAAATTTCTATACTTCCTGTTAAATTTTGCTAGGTACCTAAAACTGCTCTAAAAAATAAAGTCTGATACTTTTTTTAGTCAATAAAAAAGAATTATTTACCAAAGCCAAAAGTTTATTTTTGAAAAAAAAATTATGAAATTGATAAACCCCTAGCTGGAATGAAAAAATTCATATCATTCTGGAAACTAAAGATTTTGTTTTAATAAATAGACTATTATAAAACACTTGGTGCCAATACGTTGGAGAACTTAGAAAAAATAAAAAATAATTTCTTGAAAAATGCAACTTACAAAATTAACCTAAGATGAAGCAGAGTATCTGAATAGCCCTCTACATGTTCACTCAATTGAATCTTCCAGTGAAGAAATCCCAAGGCCTATATAGTTTCACTTTAAAATTCTAGAAGATATTCAAGAAAAATTAATACCAATTTTATAAAAAAATCAGAAAGTAGAAGAGTAAGGAATATGTCACAGCTTACGTTTGAGAAAAACAAAACCCTAACACCAAAATCTGAGGATGATAATAATAATAATAATAGAAGGTCAGTACACAAACCCTTAAAATATTAGCAAATAAATACTTAACCATTTTCGCAGTACATAAAAGAATAACACGTCATAACTTGGTAAGATTTATCTCAGGAATACAAGGATGATTTAACAAGCAAAACTCAGTTAATTTAATTCACCATGGTAACAGAGTAAATGTAAAAAACATACGATCATTTTAATAAATGCAGAAAAAGCATTTGTCAAAATGCAATATCTATTCATGATAAATACTCCCAGCAAACTAGGAATATTAGAGCATTTTTTCAATCTGATAATGAACATTTACCCCAAACCCTATAACTACTACCATTTTATGTAGAATATTTTATGCAGAGTATCTGAATTCTTATCTGCTAATATTGAGAACAGGGCAAGGATCCCTATTGCCATAATTCATACTCAGCCTCATGCTGAAGTTCCTAATCATTGCAATAAACGAATAAGGTATGAAGATCAGAGGACAGAAGTGAAACGATTTGGAGAGGGCATGATTGTTTATATAGAAAATACAAATGAATATATAAAATAATTACTAGTTCTAACAGTGAGGACTAATAACTTTATCAAGGTTATATGATACGAAGTTAATAGGCAGAATTAATAAGTGAATTAAGTAAAAATTATAGAATATAAGGTTAATATGCAGACATCAAATTTTTTATATACTAGCAGCATAAAATGAAAAATTAAAATTTTAAAAACCTTTATTCACAATAGTTTAGATAAACATAAAACATTTGATAGTAAATATAAGTCTTTTTCCTTACCTTACACTACATACAATAATTAACTTGAAGTAGAACATAGACCCAAAAGTAAGATCTGAAAGTATTAAACATCTAAAAAATTAAATAAAAGAAAATACTTGTGACTTTGGGGAAGGCAAATATTTCTTAGGTAGGACAAAAACAACATGATCATGACAGAAAAAAATTAAAAAATTAGACTTTAACAAACTTAAAAGACTTTTGTTCTTTGAAACATCACTAAAAAAAACGAAAAGGCAAGTCAAAAAATTGAAGCAAAAATTTACCACACTTATATTTGACTAAGAGCTTGTATACAGGTAGACTATGTAAAGAATTCTTCAACCTGTTAGGAATAAAAATGGTTTAATAAAAATATGGGCAAAATATTTAAATTGACATTTAATTTAAAAAGATATAAGAATGGCCAATAATCACATGAAAAGATGTACAGTATCATTAGTCATCAGGGAAATGGAAGTCCAAATCACAATGAGACATTACTATTTACCTACACATGTAATAGTAAAATATAAAAGGTTGATAACAGAAAGTATGAATGAGGTTGTGAACAAATGGAATTCTCATATACTACTCTTGAGAATGTAAAATATAGCTTCTTTGGAAAACAAGATGGCAGTTCCTCAAAAAGTAAAAAATGCACTCTCCAAACAAGCCAACCATTCCATTTCCTTACCCAAGGAGATAACAAACATATATCCAAACACAGACTTGATCACAAATGTTCATAATAGATTTATTTCTGATCTTTAAACCCAATTTTTGCATCTACTTGAAATGTAAAATGCTACAAAGGACATCTCTTTTAACATAACAATGAGAAAAACTCAGATAAAAATCATACTATTTATTGAGCCCATCATAGAGGTGAGATTGCAGGGCAACCAGTAAATTGTCTTCAAAGAAGGATAAGCACCTCCATGGAGAGATGGACACATGAACCATTTTACTTTTAGCAAAGCACAGGAGAAAGGAGGTGACTCTAAAACAGGCAAGCTTTTGATATAATTTTTTTTTTTTTTTGAGAATATTATGGGGGTCCAAATGTTTTGGTTATATGAATTGCTTTTGTATCACTTGAGTCAAAGTTACAAGCATGCCCCCCACTGAGATAGTGTGCATTATACCCATTAGGTCTGAAATTACCCCTCTCTTTTTGCCCCCTTCCACATGCTTGCTTTCCATTGAGTTTTACTACCAAATTTGCACATAGATGTTGTTCGATTAGTTCTATTTTAATAACAAGTAATGTGGTGTTGTTCTTCCATTCTTGTGGCACTTCACTTAGAAGAATGGTCTCTAGTTCCATCTAGGTTATTAGAAAAGGTAGTAGTTTCCCATATTTTGTGGTTGGGTAGTACTCCTGGTATACCTATAACTCATTTTATTAATCTACTTATGAATAGATGAGCATTTGGGTTGATTCCCCATTATTGTGATTGTAAATTGTGCTGCAATAAACATTCAAGTGCACGTGTCCTTTGATACTTTTTTTCCTTTGGATAAATACCCAGTGGTAAGATTGCTAGAAGAAATGCTGAGTCTAGTTTTAGTTCTTCCCATAGAGGTTTGCAGTCCTACCAATAAGTGTTCCTTTCTCTCTGCATCCACAAGAGCATTTGCTGTTGAAGGGTTTTTTTTTTTTTTTTTTTTTTTTCCATAAAAGCTATTTTCACTAGAGTTAAGTAATACCTCATTGTCGTTTTGATTTGCATTTCCCTGGTTAGAGACACTGAGCATTTTTTCCATATGTTGATTGGCCATCAGTCTATCTTCTTTTGAAAAACTACTGTTCATACGTTTTGCCCACCTTTTTATGAGGCTGTTTGAAAAATAAATCCCATGATGGTAGATCAGCAAAATCAACATTGTTAAAATGTCTATACTACCCAAAGTGATTCACATATTTGATCTCCATTAAAATACCAATGTCATTTTTTGCAGATCCAGAATATATTATCCTACACTTCATATGGAACCAGAAGAGCCCAAATAGACAAAACAACCTTAAGTAAAAAAGAAAACTTGGAAGGCATCACTTTACCAAGCTATACTACAAGGCTATAGTAACCTAAACAGCACGGTGAACAGACACACAGACCAAAGGATCAGAAAAGAAAACCCAGGTATAAAACCATCTTCATATTGTCATCTGATCTTTAACAAAGCAGACAAAAACTTACACTGGGGAGAAGAATCCCTGTTCAATAAATGGTGCTGGGAAAATTGGATAACCACGTGTAACTGGATCCAGACCTCTCACCACTCACCACTCAAAAAAATTGATTCATGATGGATAACAGATCTAAACCTAAAGCATGAAACTATAGGAATTATAGAAGAAAATGTTGGAAAAACTTTTATAGACATCAGCCTAGGCAAAGAATTTGTAGAAAAGACCCGAAAGGCAATCATAGCAACAAGAAAAATTAACCAGTGGGGTCTGATTAAATTAAAAAGCTTCTGTACAACCAAGGAAACAAACAATAGAGTGAACAGACAACCTGCAGAATAGGAGAAAATATTCACATGCTGTACATCCAATAAAGGGCTTGCCTTCCAAGTCACAAGAGATTTCCAGGTTTGCCAGGAGAGTGTCTTGTTCTCAGTAATTCCTCAGATGAGTTATGATATTGGTGGCTGTTGTAGTAAGTATGATGTTTAATTTTCTATAAAGAACAAAAGTAATTTTTTTTTACAAAAATAGATGGAATGCTGGCCAGATTTTTTCCTGGAAACATTCTAGACCTCTAGTACTAAAGTCCTTAACTTCATTCTTTGGTTTCTGTTCCCCATACCAAAATGGATCATCTGTAATTGAAAGACATTTTACAGTCAAAATAGAGATTCTCTTCCATCTGAATATGGTAAGCATACTTGACAAAAACAAAAGTGTTTTTTAAACAAGCTGATTACCTTCCAAACCTTCAAAACAGAATTAAAAGTTTCTTTTCTTCAAATGCCCTTTTCTAAATGATTGGAAGAGCCTTTTTCATACCTAATACTATACTATATATACCAACATTGATTAGTATTAGTGTTACTTCCTTAAAAAAAGGAAAACTTTCTGTTTAATTTGTATATTCTTTGTTTAGGGAAGAGATAGAAAAGATGTGGATGGGAGTTGGAAGAGGAGGAGGGAGAGAAAGAAGAGTAGAAATAACACAGAGGAAGGAAGAAAAGAAAAGAAGGGAGAGAGAAAGGAAGGAAAGAGAAAGGGTGAGAGGAAGGCAGGAAGGAAGGAGAGAAGAAGGGAAAGAAGGAGGGGAGAGGTGGTGAGGGAGAGAAGAGAGCTGGGGAAGGAGAAAAAAAAGGTGTGTCCAGACTGGACCAGGGCAGTTGCCCTGGGCAAACGTCCTAGTGAGCAGGAATTAGAAGTCTACACCAGAGTTACATATTATTCCAGTTGATTTTCTAAGTATTTATGTTTACCTACATATTATAAAAACACAATGAGGTTTCTTCCATAATATTCATGACTGAAGCTCAATTTTTTGATCATCTCTTGGTGCTATTAATTTTATACTGTTAATAATTTCTTTCAAACGCAGTGCCTACTCCTTTAATCCTGATTAGTGGTACTAAAACTCAAAATTGATTGCTGGTACCTGGGACTATCCCCAGTAGCACTGGTGATATTGGTACTCACTGATGTCCTTCTCATGACTTGGAGAATCCAGGTGACAGAAATTCCAGAAAACCCACATGTAAAAAGAGACAAGCCTGATCAAGGACTAGCTGCTGGTCTCAAGATTGACCTCTGGGGTCAAGAGGGTGAAGGCTATTTAGTTGCTGAACTGTGGGAAATTGTACACTTCAAGAGAAATACCAGGCAGATTAGTAACAGGGGCAGAGTGTGAACTTGTGCTCTCAGGTTTCTATGGAAAATTCCATAGAAACTGGATGAAAATTTTCCCAGGCTGCTCCAGATCTGAAGGTCTGTTAGAGCCCTTTCTCCAGATGTGACTGCGGGAAGATATGCAGCTATCTCACTATCCTGGTGTGGATTTGTGTTTTTTTCCCTGGTTCAGTCTTTTCATCGCTCTTGTGGTTATTAAGTCCTCTCTGTGGGCAGATGTAGGGAAAGCAGGGCTTGCCTAAAGTGGCCACTGTGCCTCATTAGATTCTGGAAAGTTACCTGCCTCGATTTAATCCATTTCTCCCTAATGAGGCAGTGGAGGGTAACCTGCACAGGACCACATGGTCTTCTTCTTCATAGGAGAAGTGAAGAGCCAACTTAGCTGGCTCTTTTGTCCCTTGCTATTGTTCTTTCTCATGTGTAAAATAGGAGTGCCTATGTCCGTTTGATACTGATAGCTGTTAATAATATGAGGATTAACAGCTATTGGTTTTGAAAAGAATGTACATGCTGAAACTTTCTAAAAATGGACAGCAATATAATACAATGCCTGGGAAACTTAAAGGAATTATTATTATTTTTTTATTAAATCATACCTGTGTACATTAATGCAATCCTGGGGTACAATGTGCTGGTTTTATATACAATTTGAAATATTTTCATCAAACTAGTTAACATAGCTTTCATGGCATTTTCTTAATTATTGTGTTAAGACATTTATATTCTACATTTAGTAAGTTTCACATGTGTTTTTTGACTAATAATTGTTGAGAAGTCCTTCAATAAGATGATGCATTTAATTCTATTTATTTTAGATATTTGTCCAGAATCCATAAGACATGCATTTATTAAGCATAAATTCATTGTGAATTATTATCTAGAGCAGAATTTATTCAAACACGAGACAAGACTAATGGTATTTCTTCATGTTACCTGTACATTTTTAGTTCTGCTTGAGAGAAATAGAGTTGAATAAAGAGCTAATATTTTGAGCTGGTAATGTAGTTTGGAGAAAGAAGAGCTTTACAGTTTCCACATTCTAGATTTAAGTTTCTAAATATAAACCTTAATAACACTCCTGGACATCAGCATAGCAAGGTAAAGTGAGGGTCTTTATTTAGTAAGCCCTGGAGTTTGGGTTTTTGCAACTTGCCACAAGTGACCTTCTGAGATACTGTAGTTTATTTTTGGATTTTAAATTGGGTATAAAATTGTAATTGTGTGCATCACACAATATATTTGTATATGGTGGAAGGATATACAAGTATATAGTGAGAGATACCAAAGGTGGATATTTTTACAATTTGCCAGCTGTCAGGGGAATTAAAGAAGATGATGAGATTTTAAGCCTCAGTGACTTGGAGGGCTCATTCAAATTTCAAAATTGGAACACTGTTAATTCCAGGTTTGTTTGACTCAAACATGGGTATTTCACTATTACAGTCTGAATTTTTATTTTCCCAGCACCTTCAATGTTCTCCACCCAAATACCTGTGCTCTTGGATGTCTGGTTCTCTTTGGCTATGGGGACTTTTGATTATCTGTCCCTTATTCTCCCCTTCATGTATGGAGCTTTAATGTTCTTGCTCTAGCCCCAGGGTAGAGAGACAAACCAGGAAATTATTAGCAGATGCAGCAGGAAGTGAGGTACATAGGAGGGAAGCAGTAAATAAAAGTTGCCTCTTTTAACTTCAAAGCCTATTGAGTTAAAGAAAGTGATGGTGGGAAGTCTTTAAATGGGACATTAGGACCTTGTGGTTATATAGTAGTAATTTGTGAAATGGAAGTACTTTCTCTCCTTCATGGAAGTAGTTTGTCTTCTGCAAGATTTTCTTATAAGCTTTTGTCTTTCCACCTTTCTACAATCATTTACTGCTCACATGCTGTTCCTTGGTTGACCAACTTCTGTTCACTGACAAAACTTACATGTCCTATGTTCCATTTCCTCAAAATCATTATCTCTGATGCCAGCTACCCAACAAACTAATCCTAGCAGTGTGTTAGCCCTTTTTTCAGGTAATGAATTTTCATCTCAGTGAAGGGTCTTATTTTAGTCACTCTGCTCTCTAGAGAGGAGGACATTGAAGGAGACACTTGGAAGCCCTCTGATGACCCCGGACTGCATCAGGTAGGCAGTTGTGAATCCTGCCTACTTTTAGGTACCAGTTTGAGGAGTGTACAATTTCTCTATCCATTGTTACTTCCTTTGCCCTCTCCCAAATGACACTATTACCCAATACAGCTCCTGGAAAAGCAAGAGAGAGATGTGACTTGCCACGCATGACCTTTTCAGAGTGGCATTGACATGAAATGCAGCAGCGAAGGTGACCCGTGACCCAAGTGAGTCTTGGTAAAGTACTGCAAAGGCCAGGTACAAAGTCACAGAGCTAGTAAGTGGCAGAATCTGTAGATTTCAAACCAAACTCTACCACCGGAGGTAGCAGTACATCTAATTTTCCATATTGTTGATTTATTCTCTCTACAACAACAACAAAAAAAAAAGGCAAGAGGGAGAGAATACCCAAAGAGAATATGCCCGGGATATTTCTTGAAAAAATAAGTAAGGGGGAGAGAAGCAAGAACCTTGTAGATGTTCAGATTTTTCAATAGAGCAGTAGCCAGCATTGTATTCTTTCAGACAGGAAAATTTTGGGAGCTGCATTTCATTTTGGTAAATAATCTTGATTTTCAACTGTACCAAACAGAAGCGAGGTACCATTTAATCCTCATCAATGGCAAAGTTGTGAGCAGCTGAAGGCCTCTGTCATCTTGCCTGTGAGTGTGAAAAGTAACAAATGCCACCAACCCAGGACAACTGATCCCCAGGGCTTCTCAAGTGCAGCCTCTCTGCTGAAAACAGGTTGGATCTTTTCCTCTTCTGCACTGAAATAAAAATAAAACCACCTGAATCTCTTCAAGTGCCCCATGGCCAACTGCCTGCCATCTCTTAGTGGAAAAGATTGGGTAAGTATAATGAGTAGGGCTTTCTGTGTTTTGATAAAAATAGCCTGAATGTAGATTTTCAAGTTTAATATTATATTTTTTCTATAAAAACTCTACTCTAGGCCCTTCCCTTCTCATCTATATTCTCCAAACTTCAAAGAAAAAACTTTATGGAAGCACTGTGAATGGATTTATAGGGGAGGCAGTCACCATGTCTCCAAGATGGCAGTAATTTACTAAGAGGCTTGTTATTGTGGGGCCTGTGCATAGCCAGCCTTTACTTCCTTCTCCTCTATGATACTGTTAGAACCCTTCTCCCCAAAGGCCTGGGGATGATCTTGCCCCACCTTCCACCACTGGCACCCATGCATGACTTCTGAAAAATAAAAGCCCACTCAGTCTGTTATTGCCTCTATTGCCAGCACCCAGGTCCTGCACACACAATGTAGGAGACCCAGGACTGCCCCAACCAACATGCTACTATCCCTGCCATTGCCTGCACATGGTACTTCAGTGCCTGAGGGTTGGCCCTGTTGCCACTATTGCCATGTCCTAATACCATTCATACTGCCCAGGGGTGCAAGGACTCACTTGTCTGCTCATCCCACTGCTGGCACCCGGCAAGCCTCCTGGAGGCCCAAGGATTGGCCCACTTTGACCTGCTTCCACCAGAATCTAGTGTTACCATAACAGAAAGCCACTAAATTGCAAAGATAAACAATGAGAGAGGAAGTAAAGGACAAAGGATATTCAGAACAACCAAAAACCAATTAACCAATGACAAGAATAAGTCCTGACCTATCAATAATAGCCCTGAATGTAAGTGGATTCAATTCCTCATGTATAAGGTACATACTGGCTGAATGGATAAAATAATATGACCCAACTATGTATTACCTGCAAGAAAATCATTTCACCTGTGAAAGACCCATATAGACTGAAAATGAAGGGTAGGAAAAAGATGTAAAAAAAAAAAATTAGATTAGAAGTCAAGACCCAACTGACTCTTCAATTGCTAAACATCAGGCCTTTCATCACCACCAAGGAAGAAGTTCAGAGTGAATTCAGAAGGGCAATTATCAATCTCCACAACGTCGATTGCTTCCTGATGCTGAACTGTCATGGCACATTTATCTAACTGTTGTCTTTAAAGAAACTGGCATCTTCTGGGCGGCGCCTGTGGCTCAGTGAGTAGGGTGCCGGCCCCATATACCGAGGGTGGTGGGTTCTAACTCAGGTCCCACCAAACTGCAACAACAACAAAAAATAGCTGGGCATTCTGGTGGGCACCTGTGGTCCTAGCTAATTTGGGAGGCTGAGGCAAGAGAATCGCCTAAGCCCAAGAGCTGGAGGTTGCTGTGAGCTGTGATGGCAGGCACTCTACCGTGAGTGACAAAATGAGACTCTGTCTCTAAAAAAAAAAAAAAAAAAAAAGAAAGAAAGAAACTGGCATCTTCTAATAGTGACTGTTTACTGTTGTGCTGTAGTTAAAACCATCTGGGTACTAGCCATTCATTACTAAAGTCTCCTGCCTATGACTCAGTCAGTGTCTCTATTTGTAAGGGAGGGGAAAAAGACAGAAGAAACCATTCCCAACTAAATGGAGAATACCCTTTGGTATACTTGAAAGAGACCTCAGCAGAGCTGCTTTTCCAGTGCGGCAGTGAGTTTGGTGTTCCTAGCACCATCCATCATCTTTATTCAGACAGCCTTTACATGTGGTGTGATGTGTACAGAACGTAGGATTCCTCCCATATCTTGTGAGTTTTCTACCCTCTGTGCTAGTGCATGTGTTCTATTTATTGGTCCAGTTCTTCTCAGATCATTTAAATGTAGTCTGGCTCATGCTTTTTCTGTTTTCTACCAATGCTATTCATACATGTTAATATTTGGGACCTGAAAGGTTAACCTTCTACTAAACGAAGGAAGATTCAGCAGGAAGCATGTAAGAAGAAACTTCATGCTTTGTAGGTAGAGGATTTGATTTCTGAACTTTGTCATCTATGAGGAATGAAAATAGGAGTTTTTAAAGCCTTCTGCTTCGGGTCACTGATCTTAGTACTTGACAACTGTGTATGCTGTTGCAATGGTAATGCAGCTGCAAAAATAGCTCTCCAATGACCTTCCTTGAAGAAGGTTTGATCTAACAAGATCTTCAAAAGGTATAGGGAACATATTTAACCATTTAATAAAACAGTTTTCTGTGTCTTTTTAAAAGATATGGTTAGTAGATAGTTAGTTTTAACAACTAACATCTGTCAAATTAAGACTGCCACAAACCAGTATATAAATCTCATTTTTAAAGGGCTATTTAGTACAATGTAGGGGTATATGGCACACTTCCTGGGTGAAGGATTCAACTACAACTCAGACTTTAGATTTTACCTTACCTAAAATCTCTACCTAAATTTGTTTGAGCAACATTCTTATTTTTGTCAAAAATAGAAAAGGAGGAATAAAAAGAATAATTGAAGGATGAGACACAATAAAACACAAATAATTAACCTAATTGTACGTACTCTCATATTAACTCAAAAGAGAAGAACGAAATGAAAAAATAGATGCAGAATAGGGTAGAGTGGTATATTTAATATGCAGCCCACAACTTTGTTCATTGATAAAAAGTCAGGTGTCTGAAATTTTTTATACCATTCAGTTTGGTTTACAAGAGACAGAGAAAACTTAAATTGAGAACTCATGTTTAGCTTCTCAATGTTTGGAAAGGAGAAAAGTAAACAACAAACGCCTCCCTTGTGTATGTTTGATGAGAACTGAGTTACATTTTCATGTGATGGCAGATCCAAATGAAACTGCTGTACCACATCTAAGCAAATCTACACAGGTGAATATAAATGATTGGTCCTTTCTTATTTTCTCCTGGGAGATTCCATAACACACCGTTATGTTCCTTCCACTCAGCTCCCCAATTTTTGCTCCTCTTATTTTCATAAATTAATAGAGGGAAATATCACCAGCATCTAAACAAATTTGGCCTGGTGGTTGAAACTGCACAGAAGATTAAATTGTAGACTAACAAAAGAGTGATTTAAAAGACATCACACCTCCTTTTTGTGTTCTCAATGAATCATTTGACAAGATGCCACAAAGCAGCTTAGTTTAAAAGAATAGCATTAGAGTGGCCACAAGAGCAAGAACATAGTGACGACCATTAGACAAGTATATCTGCTTTTCACATAGTGAACGTATCCATTTCTAACGGTTAGTAATTATGTGTGACATGCTGATATGAGGTTTATAAATAAAAAGGGTGAATTTTATTGACCTCTTTCTAAATGCCACACTCAACCAATTATATAAAAATTTGTTTGAACAACATACTTGTTTTTGTCAAGAGTAGAAAAGGAGGAATAAAAAGAATAATTGAAGGATAAGACACAATAAAACAGCAAATGATAAAATATCCTGAAATTGTGGAGGAAAGCAAATTGTGAATAAAGCACAATTATTCACAATTCTGAATCTCCCCTGAGATGATCCAAAGAGAATGGGGAAGGGAGGGGAAAGGCTATTTTTAATATCAGGATGTAGTAGATTAGAAAATCTTAAAAACAAATAAAATCATAAAATGACATCAGTTAATAAATTAAAAAGCAGTGTCCTAATCCACCAACTTATAGGATACAGTAAGTTGCAAAGACAGTACCAGGCATGTCAGCTGTGGGTGAGGGAGGTGGGCGGGTGCTTGGTGGCTGCTGATAGACCCTAATTGGCAGCATTGAAACTGTGTGGTTTAAACATCCTCACTTTTATAGTACCATAAACTCCAACTCAGTGCTTCAAATGTGATTCGTCTTGGAGAAACTGAGTCACCTAAGCTAAATTCATAAGAGGCTGCAATTGATAAACCATAGAGACAGTTTAATAATAATCTACAGTGAACATGAAACATAAGTTTCATGAGGAGCAGATTATTCATTTTAACTTGGAGAACCTATTTTCTTCCTATCAAAGAGGAAAACAAAATTCAAATGGTTGCTTCGTGAGTATGGCAGTTAACTGTAGGTTACAAAAGTTTACTTTTATTGGAAATTGAGAGACCAGTGCATCCATATTCACAACAGGAAACTGGGTTTCTTACTAAGAGACTGTTTTTTTTGAACACTGCATTAGTGGCTTTTTCCCCCTATCTCTGACTCTCTTCTGTCTGTATTTCATTTCTGCCCACTTCCTTCCTTACCCTTTTGAAGTATGCATTCTTCAGATGATAACAGCATCCATTACCTATCATTATTGTTATCATCATTAGTCTGCCTTTAAGGCCATTTTCATTTCTTTAGCACACTGAACACCCTGCTATTCAAAGCATGGGCCGGGGACCAGCAAGTGTGCATGGCATCTGGAAGCTTGTTAGAAATACAGCCTCTCGGGCTGTATAAATGGATCTAATGAATCCTGTTGTGCATTTTAACATCTTCAGGGATCTAGGTGCACATTACGGGTCAGGATGTACTTCTCTACCTCCTGCCTTCCATTCCTACCTCTTCTTCTATCTGTTTTCCCTTTAAAACTGGGCGAACCAGTTCAACACCGAAGGTATACTTTCTCTTTATACTGACCCACTATGTTTTGAGTTTGTATCTTAGGTCCCTAAGGAAAATACCTATTTCAAATTTTTGGAAGCTATTTCCCTATTGCATCCAAGAAAATAAGCTTTCTGAAGACTATCTCTGAAATTGAACCCCACTGCACCAATGGTGTTCCTGAGATAAGCAGACAGATCTCAGGCATACCTGAGACAGCTCTATAATTGAATAAGCCTAAATTCCAATTGAGGTCTCATGTCTTTGTATTAGTCAGGATCCCACCAATTGGAAATTACAGAAAAGCAACTCAAACAGCTTAGGTCAAAAGGAGAATTATCGCCTGTCATAACTGACAAGGGCTGGAGATTGTGTCACCAATGGTATAGGAAACACAGGACAGCCTTTCGCCGTGCCCTCGTTCACCATCTCTCATGCCAGGTTAACTCTCTCCTCCCATGGGGGAGAATTTCCCCTAACAGTAGTTGCCAGTACTCAGCGATTTAGCCCACCCTGGGTAGCTTGCCGTCTGATTTGTGATGTTTTGCAATTTGCAAGACCGTCTCCATTCCTCCTACTTGGATATATTTGGATCAGATATATTTCTGATCAAAGTTAACTAACCAATTCTATTACTAGTAGAGCCAACCATAGAAAGGTTAAGAAGTCAGTTATTAAGGGGATTATTAAGGAGAAGAAGCAAAAGAAAGTGATAGCCTTGGTGAATTGATCTGGGCTTCATCCCCAACCTGTGTTTACCTTCAAGGATGGGAAGGCTTACCTGGGACTGTGATCTTGATCGGTGGTCACCAAAATAGACTGCTCTTTTTCAGTTCATTGAATGAATAATGTAAATTCCAACTGAGTTCCCATGTCTCTTTATTAGTCAGGGTACAGATTCTTCAAGGCACAACTTACAAGCAATGTAAATCTTTGTACTACTTCAGTTTATAGTGAATTCATTATTTAAAATTTTTTTTAATCTTTAAAATTGACACACAAAAATTGTACATATCTATGGGGTACACCGTGATGTTGTGAAACATAGATGGATAGTGATCACATCAGGGTAATTAGCATATGCATCATCTCAGACATTTATCATATTCTTTGTGTCAGGAACATTCAATAACCTTCTTCTAGATATTTGAAACTATACATATAATACATTATTGTTAGTTATGGTCATGGTCATCCTAGAGTGCTATAGAACACTAGAACTGACTCCTCTTATCTAGGTATAATTTTATATTCTTAACAACAGCAACAACAAAAGTATATTTAATAGAAGTAAAAAAAGTAGAACAGAATAATAGGAGAGATTTGTTAAAGAATTTTTTTTAATACAGCAAGAGCAAAAATGCATATAACTAATCTGACCCCTCTAAGTTGGTTGCAATGCAAGTATATTTAAGGCTGAAAGCAAAAAGTTTTTCATGACTTTATTCCAATCATCACATCACAGAACTTACTGAAGTGAGGGTTGTGTGTAACTCCCACAATATAATTTTTACATATGTATGAAAGCAAGGACAAACCATTTTGGGGGAAAAGCATGTCAAGTTTAATCTTATTTTATATTTGGAGTGACGTCTCATTCAGGGAATATAAACTTACTTAACAGTTCTGTTTCTCCATAAAGAAAGCTTCACAAGGAATCACATAATAAAAGTTCAAACTTTATGAATAAAATTAAAATCTATCATCCCTGGAAGACATTACACAAACTGTTTACTAACCAGAACAAGAAATGGAAAATGGATCCCACAGTGAATGTTAATTTTTTTCTTTTCTTTCCCCAGTCAAATACAGGTTGCTTTTAAAAGCATTCATCTAAGGTTAGAACAGAAATTTATATTCTTCTTGTTGAGAAAAAAAAAAAAAATTTCTTAATTTGCTGAAATGATGCTGTGTTCCATTGACTTTTTGTTTGCCTCTCCTAAAATAGGATATGGATTCTTCAAGGTACAACTTAGAAGCAACGCAAGCATGTTTTTCACCATGAAGGTCAGCTGTAGATGCTGTCTCACTTGATCAAACCAGGTGCTGAAGACGTTTGTCTATTCAAATAGCATTATTTAAAACTGACTGGAACACTTGGTTATTCAAACAGCACTGTTCAAATAAGGCATTTAGAGATAGAAGTCTGCTGTCCTACCATAATAATACTGAATATTATTTACTGAGTATTTAAAATATGCATATCAGTTCAGAATAGCAGAAGAAAACAGGTGGTATACCCATTTGAGTAATTTCAGCAGAATTAAACAATAAATAGGAGTGTATAGGATGAGGACAGTACCTTGAAGCCAGTGATGGTAGGGCACTTTCACTAATGCTAGTTATGAAAAGATGAGAAGCTAGAGAGAGAGCTTTGCACAGTGAGGCAAGTAAGTCACTTGGATGCAAAATTTAAGGCAATGCTCTCAGCCTCCTTTCTCTGGCTGTTGCTCCCTTACTCCACTCATTGGAGGATTTATGATTCTGGTTCTGAGTGATCATTGAACCTGTCAGATGGGTTTTCCTTTTCTTTCCTCTCCCCTCCCTCCTGCTTTATTTCCAATGACTTTTACTCCCTTCTGTGCACTTGCGTGCCCATTGATTGGTTCCAATCTATTAGAGAGTACATTGGGTGTTTGATTTTTCATTCTTGACATACTTGACTTAGGATAATGGTTTTTAGTTCCTTCTAAATTAGTGCAAAAAGCCCATTAATTCATCATTATGGTATAGTAATATTCCATGGTGTACATATACTACATTTTGTTAATCCACTCATGAGTTCATAAGCACTTGGGTTGGTTACAGATCTTTACACCTCTGCTACAATAAACATTTGAGTGCAGGTGTATTTTTGATAAAATTACTTCTTTTCCTTTGGGAGATACCCAGTAGTAAGATAGCTGGATCAAATGGTAGGTCTATTTTTAGGTCTTTGAGAACTCTCCATACTGTTTTCCGTGAGGGTTATACTAATTTGCAGTCCCACCAAATTAATAATCTAATACCACATCTCAAGTAACTAGAAAAGGAAGAGGAAACAAAGGCCAAAGGTAATAGATGAAAACAAATAACAAAGGTCAAAGCAGAACAGAATGAAATGGAAAACAAGAAAATAATACAAAAGGTCAGTGAAACACAAAGTTGCTTCTTTGAAAAGATAAACAAAATTGATAGACCTTTTGCTAGATTAACCAGGAAGAGAAAGGACAAAAATGAGCTCAATCAGACGTGAAAAAGGAGACATGACAATGAGAGCACAGAGATACAAAACATCATCTGTGAATACTACAGAAATCTCTACGCACATAAACCTGAAAACATAGGGGAAATAGATCTGCCATTCAATCCTATAATTCCTCTACTAGGTATATACCCAGAAGACCAAAAATCACGTTATAACAAAGATATTTGTACCAGAATGTTTATTGCAGCCCAATTCATAATTGCTAAGTCATGGAAAAAGCCCAAGTGCCCATCGATCCACAAATGAATTAATAAATTGTGGCATATGTACACCATGGAATATTATGCAGACTTAAACAAAGATGGAGACTTTACCTCTTTCATGTTTACACGGATGGAGCTGGAGCTTCTTATTAAAGTATCTCAAGAATGGAAGAAAAAGTATCCAATGTACTCAAACCTACTATGAAACTAATTTATGGCTTTCACATGAAAGCTATAACCCAGTTATAACCTAAGAATATGGGGAAGGGAGTGAGGGAGGGGAGGGGGGGAGAATGGACAGAGGGAGGGTGATTGGTGGGATTACATCTGCGGTGCATCTTACAAGGGTACATGTGAAATTTAGTAAATGTAGAATATAAATGTCTTAACGATAACTAAGAAAATGCCAGGAAGGCTGTTAACCATTGTGATGAAAATGTGTCAAACGATCTATAAAATCAGTGTATGGTGCCCCATAATCACATTAATGTACACAGCTATGATTTAATAATAATAATAATAAAGGAAATGGACAAACCCCTGGAAACACAGGTTCCTAAGGTTCAGTCAGGAAGAAACAGAACTCCCAAACAGACCAACCAGGAGCAGGGAGAATGAAGCAGTAAAAAAAATCTTCCAAGAAAAAGAAGCCCCAGAGGATTTCACAGCTGAACACTGCCAGACCTATAACAGAGAACTGCAGAAATTATTTCATAATATTGAGGAGGGAACACTCCCCAACTCATTCTACAAAGCCAGTCTCATCTTGATACCAAAGCCAGGAAGGGACACAGCAAGAGATAAAACTACAGAGCAAGTGTAGAAGATTGAAACTGGACCCAGACCTTTCACCATTAACTAAGATAGACTCTCACTGGATAAAAGATTTAAACCTCAGACATGAAACTATAAAAATACTTGAAGAAAGTGCAGGGAAAACTCTTGAAGGAATCGGCCTGTGTGAATATTTTATGAGGAGGACTCCCCAGGCAATTGAAGCAGTATCAAAAATACACTACTGGGACCTGATCAAACTAAAAAGCTTCTGCACGGCCAAGAACATAGTGAGTAAAGCAAGCAGACAGCCCTCAGAATGGGAGAAAATATTTGCAGGTTATACCTCCGATAAAGGTCTAATAACCAGAATCCACAGAGAACTCAAATTTATTAGCAAGAAAAGAACACATGACCCC
>CAUYPK010073932.1:0-34841 GCA_963574355.1 Loris lydekkerianus
TAGGAGTATAGATAACAAAAGCAAAAACATAAAAATGGGACTATATTAAAATAAAAGACTTCTGTATAACAAAGGAAACAGTCATAGATCAGAGAGACAACAGTATAAGAGACAGAAAGTATTTGCAAGCTATTCTTCTTACAAGAAAGTAATATCCAGAATATAGAAGGCACACAACAGTAAAAAACACACAAATAATTCTGCTATTTATTAGCAAGGTACTTTACTCCTTTGTATTTTCATTTCTGCAATAGATAAAATGGTTAACTCCAGGAAATATTGTGACTCAAGATAATATGTTTCCAAATGCCTGGAAAAAACAGTTACTCTATAAATGTTAGATCTCCTCCTCTTCCCCCCCCCCCCCAACCTCCCCTTTCCTTAGGCTTTCTTTGCATCAGGCTACTCCAGGTAGGGATGCTCCCGTTAGAATTTTATGGAAGGATAAAATGAAGCACAATAATCAAAGTCTGTTAAAACCCTGCATCCAGAAACAAAGGGAAGCTTGTTTTAAAGAGCCCTGCCTATTCCTAAATTTGAAACCCGCCAAGAATGCCTGACACAACTGAGTTTCTAATACACTTTAGCAAGATCAGATTTGGTCTTCTACTCCTTAGCACCAGGCTTGAACTCCTGATTAACAATTACTATGCCTGCTTTTGGGTTCCTTAGTGTTATTACCTCTGGCTCAAGCTACCCAGCTACTCCAGTGATGGCTGCCTAACACATGGCAGAGCCAGGCCTAGAATCCAGGTCTACTGAGCTCCTTGTTTCCTCTTCTATAATTGCATTTTTGTTAGAATTTTTTACATTAATTCAGCATTTATGCTATTCTCAAGAAACTAAGGTCAGGCTTGCCTTCTCTCCCTGAAAAAATTAGTGTTTTTATTTAAATAAACAAAAATTATTTTAGAGACGTTGTTTCCCCCTGGCACCCAGGTTAGAGTGCAGGAGCCTGATCATAGCTCATTGCAGCTTTGAACCCTGGGCTCAAGTCATCCACCTGCCTCAGCCTCCCAAGTAGCTGAGGACTAGAAGTATTTAACACCATGCCTAATATCTCTATCTATCTATCTCTCTCTCTCTCTCTCTCTCTCTCTCTCTCTTTAGAGACAGAGTCTCACTAAGTTGCCCAGGCTAGTCTCAAACTCCTGGCCTCAAGCAATCCTCCTGCCTTGGCCTCCCAAAGTGCTGGGATTGTAGGCATGAGCCCTTGTACCTGGCCACTCCAAATTTTAATTTTAATTGCTCAGGATGTAAGAGCACTTAAAAATCCTCCATATTCACCTGTCATTACTTACAGGGTCCTGGGACCCAGCAATGTAATATTTTCATATGGTGACTGTGTAAAACAAAAAAATAATCATTGTGACATAAGAGTGAAAAGCTTCAGACTACAGCTAGAACAGCGAGGGTGTAGCAGGTTTTGAATCTGTCTCTATTTCTCCAATGCTGGGTGGGTTATTTATCTTGGTAGGATCTCCTGTTTCCTAATGTTCACATTCTACGGGCTGTTATCATCTAAAAGTTACAGTTTACAGCTCCTATAGAACTGCCATAGACTTATATTTGCCAAATGACATTGCAAAAGTTGAGAAATAGCCAGATGAGAAATAGCCCAACACATATTTTATTAGAAAATCCAACCCTCCATAAGTGGGAGATGTTCAAGCGAGGGATTTGGCTTGACACTGATGTTTCTTCCAGCCAAGGAGTCTTTGTTCTGGTAATGAGGTCAGATACAATCCATATGCTGCCTTGATGTGTCCTCACATAGCAATGCAAACCCAACTCTGCGCGTCTACGGCCACAGAACATGTAATGCAAAACTTTCAGATTTGGTTTGATCCAGACACTACTCATGGACAAAGCCATGTCCTCATCAGCAGGACATGGCTTAAGACTTACTGAAACTTAAGACTTTCTCATAGATTTGACCACTGATAAATACAGCCCATGTTCCTGAAGCACTGAACAAGTATGTTTTTTAAATATTTCCAGCAGAAGTGTTTGTGTGCCTGACTTAGCTAACAGACATCATAGGCATTTTCTTTGTCAAACCTTTGCTTTAATATCTGTTTCCTTGCTACATATAGTGTTTTAAACTGCCCTCCTACTTTCTGGCATTACTGAACTTGAGAGTAGATCGAAAGTTTATAGCAAAGTTAACAGTTTGGAAATGTGTGGTGTGGTGTGACGGCTTTCAGCTGAAGTGTTAAATTTGCCAGTAAATCTGAAAAAGAGAGAGAGAAAGACAGACAGAGGATTTGCCCAAAGTCCAAAGCCGAATTTCACCAACATGAATAATTTTCAGGGCTTAGGAGGCTATTAAATCTTTCTTTACACATATTTTTAAGCCCCATGGAGATCATTCACTGAATTCACAGATGCTTATAACATCTTGATGAGTCAAGCAATGTTCAATTTTAGAATCAAACTGTAGGTCCCTTCCAGCTCAAAAATTTTTTAATTTTATTATCTTTACTAACAGGTCTGGCATGCACCTTTAAGACCATAACGTGAAAGAGGGTCAGATGAATGGCTTATGACCTAAGTCTCAAAAGTTGAGGAATGTACTAATTTTAACTACCCAAATAATACATTAATAAATTTTCATTTAATCTTTTATTTAAACACTCATTGAGTCGCTACTCATGCCTGTGCTCGGGCAGGGAGACTTCCAATATGTGGTCCCTGCACGCAACTCGTTCACAGTCAGATGGAGATGTCTCAAATAGCTTCAAGTACATGCCTTGATTTAGTTTAAAATTGTTGAATCATCAGATTCTTATTTCATCTTCCATAGGATAGTGCCACTCTTGTAAAGCTCTAGAATCCTAGGTACCATCAGTCTGTGCTGCATTTTGCATTACTTCTGTGCAGGGAGTTAGGAAATCAATGCTTTTTGGTGTTTCTAATTTTTTTTTTTTTTTTTTTTTTTTTTTGGCCAGGGCCAGGTTTGAACCCACCATCTCTGGTATATGGGGCTGGTTCCCTACTATGTTTCTGAATCTTATCCCCTCCTCTGAAGATGAAGTATCAGGACCAACCCCTCATCCTCAATCACCCAAGTGTGTAAACAGATCTCTAGCTCCCTTTGTAATGCAGGGGACCACTATTTAGATGGGTTACAGAATTTCTTCATTATTTCAGATTAATATGAGGGTACAAATGATTGAGTTACAATGTTTCATTTGTTAGGTAAACCCCCTGTGGTAGTTATGTTCCACACACAGGAGATGTGCCACGTACCCTTACATTGTGCCCATTATGTGGGAGCACACCAATCCCCGTTTTTCTCCTCTCTTCCCCTGCCCCCTCCTTCCTTCCCCTAACTTGACTTGAATTGTGTTTTTCTCTTGTGTGGGCGTGTATTAGTTCATCTACTAGCTTCATGTTAGTATTGAGTACATTGGATATGTTACGTCTTTTATATTAACCTGGATGGAGTTGAAACACATTCTTCTTAGTCAAGTATCACAAGAATGCAAAGCAAGTGTCCAATGAGTTAAATAATTTTGAGAAACAAATTTGAGAAAACCAGAAAGGATTGTCACCTGCCTCGTGTAGTTCAAAGCTACTTCAGTTGTTATCTCAGAAAAGATGTCAAGGATAGTGTCTTAGAACTAGAAAGGATATAGTATAAAGACTTGTCTTACCATGACACAACATCCTTGGTTACAGTGACGTAAGTCTGAATTGTAAATAATGTGATTCCCAAATGGGGAATTCGTACCCTTTTGGTTTCTCAAACTTTTGTAGGGATCATTTGAGCAGTAGCTGCACCTGGCTGTTTTTAAAAACTCCATGCTTTTTTTTTTGTAAGCATGTAGAGCTTTCAAAAAACATTGGATGGGAAAGTATGAAAAAAGAATATAAAAGAAAGGTGGCAGGTAGTCTTGAAATGACAGAAACCAATCATTAATCCCTGTTTTCGGCTCACCTGCTCCAACATGTCCTGTGACAACTCTGTGATGGTCGGGGACTCAGCGTCTCCTAGGGTGCTGCTGGTCCGGCTGCTTCTCTCGCCCTTTACTGCCCTGTAATCCAGGGGACTTCTCAGCTCAGCCTCACTGGTCAGCACCTTCACAGCAGTTTACCGCCCACCACATCCTCTTTCCATTGCTGCGTGTTTACATCTTTTGTCTTTTACTAAAATTGTTACGAGGTTTCTTAACCAGAGTGCACTTAATCTGGCATCTTATATTGGAAGTACACATTTTATGGTTTAACTATTTAATATTTTTTAGAGATTTTTGCCCCGGTGTCTTTTCCCTGTCTGCTCATCCTTCCTCTTCACTGTCACTGTTGAGAATTCTTTAATTTTTCCATATAAATGATTACTAAATTCCTGTTTGGAGCCCTTATCCCCAGCCCTGTACTTTCTCCAGCTGTTCCTTGGGCCCTTCCAATTCCTTAGCCAAATCTGGGAGATGAGGCTACTGTGAGAAAATACATCAGAAGACTCATTCCCAACCCTAATTAAACTCTGGTGCCTGGTGGTAGAGAGGATAGTTCTGGAAGGCACAAAAAAGTCAAACTGGAATTTTAGATGTGTTTTTTTCTCTTCCTATTTGGTATGTGATGAAAACCATTTCTTCTGCCACTCCTATAAAAATAAAAGATAATGTTTCTTTCTACAGCGCTCACTTACAGAAGATGCTCTACACTAACTTATTTAATCATCAGCACACCCTAATGAGATAAGTACTATTATTATCCTTACTGTATGGACAAGGAAGCTAAGTCCCAGGCATTAAATTGCTTGTCCAACAGCTCACAGCTAGGAAGCTACAGAATCAGGTTTTAAGCCATGCTCTTAACCAGTATTACTTTATTTTGCCTTCTGGAAGCATCAGTAAAAGCAACATTTTTCACAGGGATTTTGTGAAAGTTGCTTCTGCAGAGAGAGTGCAAAAAGATGCTGAGTTCTATATCCAGATGGTATGAAATTAAGACCAGTTAATTTTGTGGGACTTTTGTTATTTCAATAGATTTAGGGTGCATAAGTTTTTTTTGTTGTTATTGTGATATGGATGAATTACATAAAGCTGTAGTCAGGGATTTTACTGCACCTGTTACTGGAATAGTGTACATTTTAAACCGATTGGTAGATTTCTATCCCTCGCCCTTTGCCACTTTCCCCACTTCTTAGTTTTCAACGGTCATTACACCACTTTATGACCATATATGCCCATCATTTAGCTCCCACTTCTAAGTGAGAACATATAGTATTTGATTTTTTCTTTTTCATTTCTGAGGTACTTCACTTAGGATAAGTTTTTCTAGTTCCATCCAAGTTGCTGCAAAAGACAGTATTTCTTTCCTTCTTGTGGCTGAGTCGTATTCCATGGTATATGCAGAGGGTGTCGAAAATACGTACACACATTTTAAGAAAGGAAAAAAAAAACATATTAAATTTGTTCTACTCGATATATACTGATAACAAAAGACAAATACAGGTCACATTGAACACCTCTTGTAATGGTAGAAGTCAAATGTGACTTGAGCATTACACATTGAATACAGCCTTCCTTTCTTAAAATGTGTATATATTTTTTCGGCACGCACATTTTCTTTATCCACTCATCAGTTGATAGGCACTCAGGTTGATCTCCAAATCCTTCGATTGTTAATTGTGCTGTGATAAATATTTGGGTGAAGTTGCCTTTTTTATAAAATGACTTCTTTTCCTTTGGGTAGGGATTGCTAGATTGAATGGTAGGTCTACTTTTAGTTCCTTAAGGAATCTCCATACTGTCTTCCATGAACGTTATACTACTTTCCATTCCCACCAACAGGGTATGAGCATTCTCTTTTCACCACATCCATGTCAACACTGTTTGTTTTTGATTTTTTAATAATGGCCATTCTGGCAGGAATAAGGTCTCTCATCTCTTTGTGGCTTTAATCTACATTATCCCTGATGAGTAGTAAAGTGATTTTTTTATATGTTTTTGGCCACTTGTATATCTTCTTTTGAAAAAATTCTGGTTAGCTATCTAAATTTCTCAGGGATCCTTTGCCAAAATCTTTCTCCATTTTATTTTGCTCCACCACTTCCTCCCACAGAATCTCCAGTAAGCCCCTGCACTCTCCCTCAGAATTACATCTCAGCTATGATTTCCTCATCTAAAACTTTCTCTTCTTTGTGAGATAGCCTAGCGACTGATGGGGACAAATTAATTTTAGGAGTACAGAGAAAGAGGATCAGGTGACAGCCAACATTGGGGTTACAGTAGCTCTCTCCCATTTTCTTTAAGGACAAGGATTTGTCTTCTTCATCATCCTGTATCCCCTTCAGCAGTTTGTCTAGTGTTTAGAGACTTGCAAATATTTGTTCAATCGAAAAATAATACACTAAATTTATATATCATAACAATCTACATGTGTCAACCAAAAAAATTTTATCCTAATGATTTGAAGGAAGTCATTTAGAACAGGCATGTGATAAGTAACAACAATAAATATAATTCACCTTTTCCTAAGATCTTCATTCTTGTATGATTTTATTCAAAATAAGAGCTTACGCAGTGTTATAACATGCACATTCATAGTCAATAATTAATTGTTAAATTATGAGAATGCAAACTAGACCTGATAACTAGAACCCTTAAGCCTTAACCTTTAAATTCAAGTAATACGATTTCTATGGCCAGTAAAGATCAATAATTTATCTTAATTCAAACTTGAAGAATTACCTGACATGCTACTGACTCATCTGATTATGCATTCTTCTAGAACTACCAGTAATTTTGATTTACTGACAGAAAGCACATCTTTTGTTTTCATGACATTTAGCAGGAGTATGCCATTAATCAGCCTTTTGTTTTTACTAAATCTGAAAATTCATTCCCAAAGAGTTTTGCAGAAACTCTTAATTACTGAAACTGATGGTTCTGCTACAACATAATGTTCTGAATAATAAATACTATACTTAAGGGGATTCATTATTAAATCCAACTAGGAATTATAGCCTTCTTAATGCAAATAATAATAATTACACATAATAATGTTTAATATCTAGGACAGGTACTAAAAATGAAAGTGCATTAATGCATGTAAAACAGTAAATTATATAGATTCTATATATCCTGGTAAAATAATTCTGAGAGTATCATTAATTCTTGGTCAAACCAATGAGCATGAAATATTTAGTATCAGGAATCTATTATATATGTCCTTCCTGATCTACCATTTAAGATCTTGTGTGGAAAATCTCTTCCAACCCTATCCATGGGAGATGGATAAGGCCAGGATGGAACAGGACAATACAGTAATAGTGGCGTTAGAATCAGATCATGTTGAGCTTAAATTCGGGCTCCAGGTTCTACTACCTACTAGCAGTGGAACTTGGGTCAGTTATTTATCCTCACTGATCCTCAGTTTCCTTATTTACCCATTGGAGGAAATATTACCTATTTTAGGTAGGTGATTAGGAAAACCCTCATAGAAGGTGAAATTTTTTTTAGAGTCCTGAGTGATATTAAATACACAAAGCCTCAAACTTATAAAGAAAAAAATATTATTTTTTGATACACACTGAAAACCCATATTTTGATTTACAAGGAAAATAACAGAGATCGAGATAGGTTTCATAGCTAATAAAGAACTCACATATACCAATGAGAAAGTGAGGAGCAATCAAATAAAAAATAGAGCACAAATAAACATTCTAGAAAAAAAAAATACCTACGACAAATGCTATGATCTGAATGTTTGTGTGTTCTCCAAATTCTTATGTTGAAATCCTAACCCCCAAAGTGATAGTGTTAGGAAGTGAGGCCACTGGGCAGTGATCAGGTCATGAAAGTAGATTAGTGCCCTCCTAGATGGGATCAGTGCCCATAGGAAAGAGCCCAGGATTTCTCATTCACATGAAGATACACAATAAGGCACCATCTATGGACCAGGAAACAGGCCTCATCAGATACTGAATCTGCTGCCACTTTGATCCTGGACTCTCCAGCTTCTAGAACTGTGAGAAATAAATTTCTCTTGTTTATGAACTATTCAGTCTATAGCATTTCGTTATAACAGTACAATAGACAAAGTCAGTCAGTGAGTGTAAGAAAAAATGCCCAACTTCTCTCATAGTATCACATAATACCAATTAAAAACCTAGGAAATATCATTTTTCACATATCAGAAACATAAAAACATAAAATTATGCCTCCAGTGCTAGAAGAGATGTAAGGATACTCTTAGGCAGTTTGTATAACCTGAAAAATGATGTCGTATTGGATCCAGTTATTTCATCTGTAGGTTTACTTTCATAATTTTTCAAGCATGTAGAAGTATATTTACTGCAGAAATTACTAGTGATAGCAAAAAAAAAAAAAAAAAAAGTAGCAACACTAAATTTTTTATCAATAGAAACCTGACTAAAATACAACATATAAATATGATACAATAACATACAGGAATTTGGACTAAGATGGTTTAGAAATCATGTAAATATTTAAATGGAGACTCCCTTAAATCTATAATTAATTAAGGATAATCTGACACTTTTACAAAATAGAACCTTCCTAATCAAAGCAAGATTTTATTTATTCTCTATTCACTTGAAATTTCTTTTATGTCTCTCAGTAATTTATTCTGTATGGCTTGCATATTATTTTTAGTTTCTTTTCTTTTATTAAATCATAGCTGTCTACATCAATGCAATCATGGGGTTACAATGTGCTGGTTTTATATACAATTTGAAATATTTTTGTCAAACTGGTTAACATAGCCTTCAGAGTTGCATATTATTTTTAATCAAGTTTGTAATATTTTTTATCATTTTGCTTGCTATGAATGATATTTTTCCATGATAATGTCTTCATGATTTTTACATGTATATTACAGGGAGCAGGAAACTACCAATGTGGGCCAAATCTAATGTGCTACTGAAGGGGAAGGGAGGGGGGAGGTTTGGGTGGAGGGAGGGTGATGGGTTGGGCCACATCTATGGTGCATATTTTTATCTATAATAAAAATAAATAAATAAATAAATAATAAAATTAAATTTTATTGGAGTATGACCAGGCCCATTCATTTACACATTTTCTATGGCTACTTTTGTTCTACGGCAGCAGAGCTGATTAGTTGTAGCACAGAGTTTATGACCACAGGCCTAAACTCTTTATCTGGCCCTCTACAGAAAAAGTGTACCAACCCCTGACATTTAGAAAGCTATTACATTTTATGTATTAAATATAAGCAACTTTCTTACTGAATTTTCCTATTGTTTTTAATCATTTTCAATTTGCTTTGGTTTCTAGATTAAAAATTCATATCATGGGGCAGCACCTGTGGTTCAGTGAGTAGGGTGCTGGCCCTGTATACTGAGGGTGGCGAGTTTGAACCCGGCTGCGGCCAAACTGCAACAAAAAAAAGCCAGGCATTGTAGCGGGTGCCTATTGGAGATTGCTGTGAGCTGTGTAACGCCACGGCACACTACCGAGGGCGATAAAGTGAGACTCTGTCTCAAAAAAGAAAAAGAAAGAAACATTCATATCATGGGCAAGTAATGATAATAATGCTTCTTATTTTCTCTACTTAATTTTTTTTAATCTGTTCCGACTGTACTACATAGAATTTCTAGGGAACTATGAAATACTTCTCGTGGTAGTGGGGTTCCTATCTTTAATGGAATGTCTTCTAACATGTCATTATAAATTATGACCCTAGATTTTAGTTAGAGATGTGTATTTTTATGAATCTAAGGAAATATCAATCAATTCTTATTTTACTGGGGTTTTATATTAATGAAGAATGACCACTCTTTCAATATTTATATGATCTTTAAAAAAACAATTCTAACCTATTTGTGTAGAACATTAATAAATTTCCTACTGTGGTAGACCAAAGATGCACTATCCATAGCTCCCTTTAAAAACAAAACAAAACAACAAAAAACTGGCTGCTCAGCTGTAGGAAGTGCAGTCACCACACAGCTGCCAGCCACCACCTCTTACGCAGGCTCTGCCTAGGCTGAACAGACTTGCCTCTTCTATGAAACGGCTTCCCACAGAGATGGTAACTCAACAAGGGCAGAGAATAAACTTCTTGCTGGATAGACCAAAATTGAGTAAGGCCTGCTTTAGGTTTTCCCTCTCTACAATCTTGCTGCCTCACCTTCTGTTTATTGATGTTGATTCCTAATAAATATCTTGTACCCCCAAACTCCATCTCAGCATATGCTGCCAGAGAACCTGCTATATAGTTAGAAAGCTAGTGATGGGCTGAATCTGAAGTTCGTCTCTGGCTTCTTTTCATTCTTACCTCTTGATCTTGTCCCCTTGCTCACTCCACTCCATCAATGCTGGCTTTCCTGCTATTCTGTGAAGTGTCACCTGTGCTCCAGGTCTGGGGACCAGTGCATTCCCCAGTCTTTCTGTCTGGAACACTCTTACCCAAGATGTTCCCAGGGCTCTTACCCTCACTTCATTCAGGCTGCTGTTCATCTATCTTCCCTGCAGAGGGGTCTTCCTGGCCACTGGATATCAAATAGTTTACCCCAGACCTCTGCACCTTCTCCCAGCTCACCTTTCTCAGTCCCTCACACCTGCTTACGGTCTCCATAGCTTTTCACATTTTGGCTTTGCATGATTTTTGTTCATTTACTGTGCTTCTCTCCAACTTCAGTCAAACTAGGGCTTTGTTTATTTTATTCCCTGGAAAAGTCTCTGGAATAGCATAGGTGTTCAATATTGTTGAAGGCACAGGCAATAACCTAGAAATAAAATTATATGACAGGTACAATAAGGTCTTATAGAAATTTCTCTAAAAATCAAATGTAAAATGAATGTTGCAAAGAATCTGATTTTGCTTTTGTTGTATAGTATTTATTTGGAGATTTTTCTTTATATTTCTTATTTTAGTTTTCAGGGCCTCCTAAAATTTTGGCTTTAAATTTTTCTCTCTTTTTTTTTTAAATTTTCTAGCATTATCCTCTTTCTCCAACTCTATCAAGGAGCTCATGAACTCCAAACAATCAAAATATGATGAGAAATACATAACAATTAAAAGCATTTTCTTGTACTATGCATAGTTATGCTTTTAAAATTAATTTGGTTAAGCAAGTAGTATATATTTGCTTTCCTTTAGGAAAAAATTAAATATCAATGACAAAGCTAAAGTCTACTTTGACTTTTACCACCAAGCCTGGTCTCCTCCTTCTCACCTTCTCTCTCACCCCAGCGGTAATCCTCATGAGCAATTCGGTGTAATTTCATCCAGACATTTTTATGCACTATTTGTATTTAAAGTTAAATGATATACGTTTATGTTTATGATCAATTTTGTAAGTGTACTAATTCATTTAATCCTTACAACAGTCTTATATAGGGAGGGATTATATAATCCTTATATATAGGAGGGATTATATATTGAATGATAACAAAAAATTCTATATCTAACCAGGCTATTCTGATGATTAAAAAAGCTCATGTTAATGAGATCAGTTAGCAGTATGCTTGGTATAATATAAGCATTTCTTTAAATGGCAACAATAATATTCTGTATTATATATTGTTAAATATAATCACTGGTAGGATTTGGGAGGACATCTAAAACCTATATTGAGTTCTACTATTAGTGGTTTTAGTTTTACTAAAAGGTACAATAATCTGATCTTGCTATAGTCAAAGATAGTTTTTTTTTGTTTTCAATACAAAAGATCCTTATTAAATATAGTGAAATGTGGCTAGCATTTTATGAAGAGACATTTATTACGGGATTATTTTGTTAGAAACACTAAATATCTAAAAGTAAGGAATTTATAGAATAAATTGATTCATCCGTCTGATGAAATATGACCATTAAAATGATATTTATGAAGACTTTTAGTGACTAGAAAAGGTTAACTACATAAGTAATTAAAAAACAATATATAGTACTTTTGTGCTTAAAAGGAAAGCATTAAAATTTACTTCAGTATTGTTATCTGGGAAAAATAAATTATCAGAATATAAAATTGTACATACAGCATGACTTCAACCTTCTAAAAAATTTTACAAAATAAGGGTTGAAAGAAAATAATCCAATATGTCAATATTAATTATCACCTAGGAAAGAAATTATAGAAGATTTTAAATTTATTTACCATGTATTCATTTTTACAATCAGAAAAAAATACTATTTTAAAGCATTTCTATGAATTTTCTAGAGATAAACTAATTCAACCACACATAATATAAGTTGAGCCTTCTGAACTTTATATTAATGGAACTCACACGGATTTAACAAAGAATGCATTAGTAAGACGCTAGCCACATTGTTACATTGTTAAATATAAATCAGCACTTGGTAAGAGGTTTAATAATTGAAGTTTATAAATTGTATAACTAGAACTATTTATGATCTACCATATGACTGAAATTATTATTTAAAAGTCTAGGCTCGGCACCTGTGGCTCAAGTGGCTAAGGTGCCAGCCACATACACCTGAGCTGGCAGGTTCAAATCCAGTCTGGGGCCGCCAAACAACAATGGCGGCTGCAACCAAAAAATAGCCAGGCATTGTGGTGGGTGCCTGTGGTCTCAGCTACTTGGGAGGCTGAGGCAAGAGAATCGCTTGAGCCCAGGAGTTGGAGGTTGCTGTGATCTGTGATGCCACGGCACTCTACCCAGAGCTTGAGGCTCTGTCTCAAAAAAAAAGTCTAATGAATGATTATATTAATGTATATTAATTCTTAATTTTCTTTAAAAAAGAAAATAAAGACTCGGGGTCTGTAGTACAGTGGTTATGGCGCCAGCCACATACACCCAGGCTGGCGGGCTCGAACCCAGCCTGGGCCAGCTAAACAACAATGACAACTGCAACAAGAAAATAGCGGGGGATTGTGGCGGGTGCCTTTAGTGCCAGCTACTTGGGAGGCTGAGGCAAGAGAATCACGCCCAAGAGTGTGAGGTTGCTGTGAGCTGTGATGCCACAGCACTCTACCCAGGGCAGCATAGTGAGATTCTTAGCTAAAAAAAAAAAAAAGAAAGAAAGAAAGAAAGAAAGGGAGGGAGGGAGGAAGGAAGAGAAAAATCTGTAGTTTTACTTTGAGTATTCTCCATAAAATAAAATACATACGGTGATAAAGAGAACTAAGAAGGTAAATAGGTCTGCCATTAACTAAGTTCTGTGTTTGAGTGTCCTCAAAGAATTAAGACGAACTGTGCATAATTCTGCCACCTGTGTCAGTGCACCCCTTTGTGACTTCGTTTCTCAGCTAATTCATTTGCGGAACATTTCAAAACGCCACTTGAGAGGCATTTCCCCTCCTGGCACTCCTTGACTTTGTCCTCCAACTGAATGGTCAAAATAAGCCCACTTCTTCGGAGGCACTTATGAATTAAGATTACAAAGAAATGTACTTAGAGTACAAGTCAAATCTATCAAGTATAGAACATAAATGTCTTAACACAATAATCAAGTAAATGAGGGGAAAGCTATATTAATTAGTTTGATGTAAGCACTTCAAATTGTACCCCACATATGCATAAATGTATTCAGGATCTATGTGCATATGACTTAATAAAAAAATTAAAAACAGAAATGTACTTAGATACACAAGGGAGAAAAGTACATATATGCAAATACACAGACTATTGTCAGTTTCAGGGAGAAAACGTGGTGATTATCAATATACTGCACCGTCTGATAGCTGCCATGGCAGGGTACTCAGTTCACCGTTGCCTGGTTCCCCTCTGAAGTCTTCACCTCACATGATGCTTTCAGGGCCCAGTTCTACCCTGCTAGAAGTGAAACCTAGAGACCTGAGTTCCAACCTCTTATTTGTTCAACCCTCCTGACTGCCTCAGCCTTGGGGCATGTTGTTAATGATGGTGCCTAAAGGTCATTCTCCTCAAGAGAATAAAAAGAGAGAAAGGGAGGGAGAAGGAAAGAGAGACAGGGAGGATGACTCTCCAGTCCCCCTGGTAGGACTCCTGAGTTTTCTATTGAGAAGACCATTTTTCCTATGTCCTGAGAAAGCAAAGAAAAAAAAATCTCTCCACTGTGATGGGGCAAGTTTCAAAACTTGGCAAAGTCTCCCCCTAGTGACAAAGTCAATTCATTTCTTCTAAGATACTTTTGTTTTCATGTTTCATTAATTTTCTAAAACAAGGGGGGAAAATGTTTTTTTAGAATATGAAACCTAAACTAAATTCTTTATCAAAGTGCTATGGAATTCAATGGACATTATTAAGGACAATCCTGACTACTATAGCAAATTAGTGCTACAATTTCAGTGCTAGAGCTTATATCATAATAAATCGCAAAAACATAGCCCAAAGGACCTCTGAATTATTGACGGTTTATTATGTACATAAAATCATTAATTTTGCTATTATTACAACAAAATTCTGAAATTAATTCTCTCACCACTCTTCCTAGGTAGATATTATTATTTATGATTTATTTTACTGTGTAGTTTTTAGTTATGACAGTCCAAGACACTGAAACTCAGACAGGTTTTGTTCAAGATAGCAAAGGTAGAAAATGGCAAACCTGGCATTTGACTTGTATCTATCTAATTTCCAAATCCTTGAGCTCTGTACTGTGCTGTAACATTTCATGCCTCCCTACTCTCTGGCCTTCCATTGTACATGTGCTGATTCCAGCTGGGAAATTTGACCCAGCCCACATTTGGGGCATTTTTTTGTTCTAATAATTCCTATTTGTTTAGTCCTTGCTTTCTCAAGGCAGTCTTACTTCGCCCATAGTTTCCCATTTTATATAGCTCCAAATGACACCTACACTCCTATCGCAATCCTAATCAGATAAAAAGGTCCATGATCGAACTTTGTCAACCTCTGCCACCACCTCCACAACCTCAAATTTAAGTTCCATAAATGGAAATATCTTGCATCATCAATGTCTGTTGAATGAATGAATGAGTGAGCAAATGAACAAATGAACAAGCAAACCTCCCTTGAGCAAATTTTGTTTCTAACATCGATATTTCTGCCTTGCCTAAAATTCTGATGCCCACATTTCTGATACTGATCTGACGACTTTCCTCTGGTCCCAATCTCTGACTACATTATTTCTCAAATGTTGTCATCTGTGGACCTGGGTTGTGTCCTGAGCATTATCCAGATCAGCTCTTTCATTGCAACTGGAAGAAAGTAAACTCTTTCCCATGTCATAGTCAGTGCCATTTCATGGGAGAAAAAAAGATTAGAAGGTCCTCGTCTATAGGATTGTCTCTAGATGAAACTCTCCTCAAAGAAAATATATTTCCTTGTAACCCAATACCCTTTGAGAAATTCATCTGTTCTACAAAGATCAAGAGACATGTAGTTAGAGGTAAGGTAGATCACATAAAATCTTAAAGTACAGTTGTCTCAACGGACTGACAGCTGTTAGGTTATTCGACCTTAGTAAAAGACACAAGGCCTGTTGAAATTTCCTAGTTAGAGGTAATATGCTGCCAACTTCCTTACGTGGAAGGCACAATGAGTCCCATCTTTTTTCTAATTTTATTTTAGAATTATTTTATCAATATTTAAAAGCTATGAAAACTGTACCAGTTATTTAACATAACACAGAGTGGTTACTTTTGATCCTATTAGCACATACATGATTTGAAAACCAAAGATTTTCAACATTTTCACCTGACTGAAAATATCTTGCTTACTTTACGCATTTTACTAACTACCTTGTAACTACAGGCTATGATTTGCAATGATGCTTAGAATAAGCTGTTTTATTAGTTCAGTGACCCAGTAAGAGTGCGTGTGTATGTGTGTGTGTATATATATATAGAGAGAGAGACAGAGAGAGAGCACATATACATGAGACTCTTCATGATGATGATTAATTATAGAGAATGGCAGCTTAGAAGCAGTAAATGCAAAAGCAAATAGCACATTCCATTATTAACATTCCTCTGTGAAGTGAGAGGTATGGAGAGAGAGGAACAATGGATGCAGGAAAGTTGGGTCAGACAAGTGATAAATCAGTTGTGGAAAAATAGGGAAGAAATTATCATAAGCATTAAGCTACCATGCTAACGCGATGAATGCAGAATAATAATACCACATTTGTAATTATAATGATGTCCATATAAATTATAGATCAACTCAAAAACCAGTACTTTTGTATTTTTAAATAAACGTAGACAGTATATCCACAACAATAAAGAAGAGGGCATAATAAGCCACAATGGAATCTTAAATCTGAAAATACGGCTCTCTGTTTGTATTAATACACGGCAGAAAAGTACTCCTGCCTTTTCTATAAGACAAAGAATCATTGTGCTGAATTTCCTTAACTAGTGTATAATAATCCACCTGCTTCTTAATCTCTAAATGTGAGCTAAAAAGCCAAATGAGGACACTGTTCATAGAATAAAACAACCAAGAGCTAAAAAAACACCTCAGATTTCATGTGAATGGAACAGATAAAGTGATGACTTTGTCCGTAGTCTTACCATTTGCAAGATGTCTTGTTTCTTCACTACTAGATTCCAGGCTCCTTAAAAACTGGATTTTATTTGTGTTTGTATTTCCTGTAGTGCTGCTGAAAATGCCATGAGCATGGTAGACCTTTGGGGTGTGTGTGTGTGTGTGTGTGTGTGTCACTACATTTAGAGGTTCTGTGTTTCAGAACAAAAGAGAATTTGAAGAATCAAACTGAAAAAATTTTAAAAAGGAAAATCCAGAAGCCTGGATGTCTATCGGCATCACCCCTGAAGTCTTATTCCTTAGCACCATATCAGATCTTTGGTCAACATCTCTGGAGTAAGGTCTAGACCCTGCAGGCATCTCTACCTTTAACATGTACGGCTGGCCAGCTACGAATAAGAACCATTGGTCTGACACCTAATCTTTTTTTTTTTTTTCCCTAGCCTTTGGTGTGCTATAAATTAGTGCAATAAATAAAACCTTCTTGCTTTATATTTCTCAAAATCTATATATATTTTATATATATAACATCTCGCTTGAGCAATATATATTCAGCAAATTGTATTCAACAAATACGTGTCCCAGAAATTGTTACATTGGTAGAAAATAGACCTTGGCCTCTCTTTTTCCAGTGAATTCATCTCCTCCTGAGCAGGCTCTCACTCAGCACCCGTGCTCTTACTATCACTCTGGCTATGCACACCTCTGACTTCTGACAAAGAAGGCCAACCAACCACCATGTGCAAAGGAGCCAGTATCTGAACCTCCGTCTCCGTGACACATGCACGCAAACAGTAGACTTTTCACCTGCTCCAAACCCCCTCTAGTTGATTTTTCACGCATGGAAAAAGTTTCCCTTACAATAGACAAAATCTTTTCAGTTTAAAATGGTTGAAGTTAAAACTTGCCAAGATACGGAATATGTGTTCCCAGAGGAGTATTGCGTAGTCACTGTGGCCAGTGTCATTATGCTGATGAGAACTGTACCTTTCTCAGTCCTACAAAAAGAAATCACATTTGCTCTCCTTCCATGCAAAGCTGTAAAAGCTCAGGAACTGACAGATTTTCTCTGTAGGGTTGTGACAGAGCCTGCCACCCATGCTTGTACAGGTTCTGTGCTGCACATGGGCACCAACCACATCTCGAACATCAGTCACATCAGAATGTTTTATTTCTATAGTTACAGTTACACTGACCTCAGAAGTGAGCAATCTTTATCATAACAATTTTAGGGGGCAGAAAACAGGAAAATATCTTGTTCTGATATGGTTAATGTTTTTCATTCTACTTTAACTTACAAAAATGAAATTAAATTCTCAAGAACCTAGTTAGTCTAACACCATCTCGAATAAACTGCATTTCTAAACCTAGTGCTGTTATTGCTTTTTGGACTAATCTATTAGTAAATATCTCAATTTAAAAAAAATCTTTTGTTAGGGCATGAGGGCACTGGGTAAACTGAATGTCTCAAATTGCAGTTTATACCATTTGCCTGTTGTTTACTATTCTAAAATGGTATTTCTGAGTTTCCAGTTGAAATATATATTTATATTAGTCATTATGTTCTAATCTCCATATAATAACCAAATTTACCTAACAAAGTAACAAAATATTATTCGAACATAAATTGTTTTACCTGATAATTGTTTTTTTTTTGTTTTGTTTTTTGCCTGATAATTGTATTATAGCAGCTGTTATTTCTTGTTACAGAAAAATTTATCAATGCAAAATTTAACTGCTGTTAAATTTTAACAGATTATCACACACAATTATCTCAGAATCTTACAAATTAATTTTAAAAACACTAATCATTATGTTGTTTTTCTCCAGATATCAGAAAAAGATATATTTTTTAAAGTATCATGATGACAAAACAGAATATGGAAAGCCGTTACAAAAGGAAAATTTTTAAATATTTGGAATATTGAATGTGGCAAAAATAGATGTGAACCTACAATTTTAAGAAGTCATTATAATTTGACTATTGAATGTGGCAAAAATAGATGTAAATTTACAATTTTAAGAAGTCATTATAATTACAACCTAAAGTCAAATGTAGCATAAACACATGCTTCTACAAAAAGTAAAAGAGGCTATCTGGAAAGCATCTGATGAAACTCTCCAGTCAAACACAGAATAAAATCGGTAGGAAGCCTCAGCATGGGGACCCGAGAGCTTCTTTACCTGGCTTACTGACCATTCTGATGCAGGTGCGGATGAATCGGGGGGTAGGGCCATCAAAGATGACATTTGCCCAAATCTATTACCGTACTACTTGGTCCCTGATATGGATGATGAAAAAGAGGAAGAGGAGGAGGAGAAAGAAGAAGAGGTTGGGAAGATGAAGATGTGATGAAGACGGGGAGGAGAGGAAGATGAAGGAGAAGGTGACGAACAGAGCACTGATGGATTCCACCCTTTTAAAAAGTTTTCTCCAGTCCCTGCGAGTAAGTTGCCACCTTTTTCTTTTCCCTTGTGCTCAGTTGCCCTATTTTTGAGGTCTCTTTTCTCTACATCATGGTTCTCAACTTAATCTGGGAGGAAATACCTTGAGCAGAATACAATGGAAATAGAATCCCTAACGTTTCCTGTTCCAAATTCGTTTTTATTCCTTTCTGTCTTAACAAAATCTGTATGGAATCAACACCACTGAGTTCTGTGGGAAAAACAAAAAAACTGCTCCTTTTTCTCTGCTGGAAGCTCTAGGGTGCCTTGTCCCTGTGTAGTAGTACATAGAATTCTAGTTTTTCCCTCCTTTCTCTGTATCTTGGGCTCAGAGACTATACTGTGTCTCTATGTGAATATGGACAGTTAGCATTTACCAACATGTATCTGTCTACTTTCTCTTCTTCTTCAAAAAAAAAAGAAAAGAAAAAAAGACTTAAAACGTTCTTTCCCTTGAAATCTATCAATGACCCAGAGTAGAATATGACATTTAAAGAAAGAACTTTAGTTTTCTCAAATCAGACACTAGTGGAGACTACAGCTTTTTAAAGTTACTATATATTAAAAATTACTGAATACCTATAATATCACAAAAACATAATATTGGAGCAAATAAACATCAAAAGAAATTTTATTTCAAAAAGAGCAAAATTGGTAACTGTTTTTAATTTATTATATCCTAGTAACTTTGAGTTCCTATTTATTGTAATTTTTATTCTAATTTTTAATATTTATTCTAATTTTCTCTTATGTCAGTAATTTATTTGAGTAAAGTGACATTATATTTGCTCTAATTGCCACTATTGAGAAATAACACACAAATATAAAAATGTTTTCCAAAAGAAGGAGTGTCCAAATTTATACAAGAGTGCTTTAAAGAATCAGTGGTAGTGCTGTGGTTGGGAGGATGGCTGCAAGCAGGTCCAAGTTCACAAATTTCTTGTCACATGACCCCCCAAAGAAAACAGGACAATGTTCATGGGTACTCTAGCTGAGAAGTCCCAGGAAGTGCACTCCTTGTTTGCACTTGGCACATATGTTCATCTGTGAAACATTGGTCACTGGGATGAGGTATTTGGTTGCTCAACTCTTAACTTGTATATCCAGTCTATGGTAAGGATTAGATGGTAGAGGCCAGGGTAAGACAGTTGGCCACCCCAGCAGAGCTACATAGATTTGGAAGAGTGAAAAAGGAAGGGTTGAGAGTGCTGATTCCAAAAGGGGAAGCTTTAAGCAGACTAAACCACAACCACCTCCAGCAGCTGCATTACTTTATATTTTGCATTTGAAGTCTGGACTTTTAAAAAATGAAGACAATGGGGCGGCACCCGTGGCTCAAAGGAGTAGGGCGCCGGCCCCATATACCAGAGGTGGCGGGTTCAAACCTGGCCCCGGCCAAAAAATTGCAAAAAAAAGAAGAAGACCTTGTCAGCCCTTATAAAGGGAAATGCTAGTGTATTCCAGATCAAAGTGAGACAGAATGAGATGATAAATATAGAAAAATTTATAAAACAAACTTGGAGGAAAAATTGGGCTTAAATATGTGGTATATCAGGCTAAACACCTTACCTGGTGTTTAAGTGAAAAAGAGACTAAAAGTTTACTATAGAATTTAATTGCCTTTATTTCTGTATATTTGAATTTTGTGGCATAACATGTAATTTTATTGTTTAGGGAACATTTTATCACCTTTTTTATTTTAACGAGGCAGACTCTCACTCTATCAAGAAGGCTGGAGGGCAGTGGCGCACCTGTGCTTTCACCATCATAGCTCGCTATAACTTCAAACTCCTGGGCTGAAGCAACCCTTCAGCTTCAGCTTCTCCAGTAGCTACATGCACACCACCACAGCCTGCTGTGTTGCCCAGGTGGGTCTTGAATTCCTGGCCTCAAGCAATCTACCCTCCCTGGCCTCCCAAACTGCTGGGATTATAGGCATGAGCAGCCATCGTGCCTAAGCCCATTCTTAATGAATACTCTTTGCCACAATGATTAAAGACCTAAGAATTTTTTTACTTTTTAAAGAGATACACTTGAGCTCAATAAACCCCATGACCAAATACAGTTAAATTATGGTAGCCAGATAAGAGAATCAGTATTCACACAGAACCGTTCCTAAATAACATCTGTCCTTGTTGGGTATGCCATATTTCTCAATGAAAACTAATTTTCAATGTTTTGTTGCTATGTGATCCCTTTCTACTTGTTTCCATTGTTCAATAGCTCTTTAGAAGTTCCAGCCTTGAAAATAGTTTTCTGATTCTAAATTTTCAATTGTATAGCAGGTACAGAGTAGAAAAAGAAAATGATCAACGATTCAAATTTCCAGTTCCATTTTTATCATTAACTTATGAAACCTCATTTATGTCACTACTTTCTCTATTGCTTTGGATTTTCCTCATATTTGAAAGAGAATAATAGTATGATTTAGCAAATATCTACTGAGTGCCTCCTATGCACCAGGTATCAAATGTACAACATAAAAAAATGTACATTCTTTACGAATAACTGGTGTTACAACCTTGGGCAATCATTTTCCTTTGGGGTATTTTAGTATAACTATAAAATAAAGCTTTTAGGCATATATTATACCTCTGCATGTTATTTTATGGGTTGAAATGAACAAATAATAGACATGAAAATTACTTAAAAGTATAAGCGTTTTCATGCCAGCTTCAGCAATGCGAGAGGGCTGGAAGAACGTAAATATCATCAATTTGGGCTACTAGATAGTTTCTTTCCATAAGAATATCAAGAGCCCACTGATCACTAGATCCACGTAAGGTCTACCCAGTTGGCCATGAGGCAAAGATGGAGTCATTTGTATTGGCCAGGCTAACACTGGACATTTTAACTAATCAATATCAAATCAGGGATTGGACCTCCCCACCTTCTCCTTTCCAAGTACCTTGTTAACATTATTAGAATTTAGTTGCCTAATAGAGTGGGACTTAAAATGACTTTGTTCTCTCTTTACACATGAATCAAACTGTACTAGTTCAAGCGAATAGTTTATGCCAATTTTCTTTTTTCAAGTTTAAAGTTTGGTTTAAAAACACTTTGAAAAAAAGAGGAAGGGTTACTAACCCAGAAAATAAGATGAACATAAAAAATAATTTTTTTTTACATTTGTATGCATCCACAGAAACAGGAGAGAAAATTATCATTCATTGAAAATACCATTAGCCTCACAGATAGTGATGGCTAATGAGACTGACATTTACATTGTTCAACAAAGAAGTATTTTCCTAAACATGATGTGTAATTAACACAACTTACACACAAATCATCCACACAAAATGCATCAAAGTATTATGACTTTGGATAAATAATGTCCTCCAAAGGATTCTATTTAAACCCCTTTGTGTCTATCAGTAATTTTAAGACTACTTAGGTTTTTCTTTATGCTTCAGAGTGAAACTATACCAGTTCGTACTGATGAAGACAATCAGTTCTTTTTATCTTAGAAAGAAGAAAGTAAATAGGAAGGGAAGAGAAAAAACTAAAGGTTAACAATAGCTTTTTAACAAAAGCATTAAGGATACATGAATATTACATTCCATAGAGTATAGATAATTCTTAGTTTATATTTGAGACTCTTTTTCCTTTATAAGTTGTATTTTTTAAAAAGAGTAGAATATATTTTTATTATACAACATTTAAAAAATTTATTTTCATAACATACATTTTCACATTAGATTTCCAGTGGGAAAATAACAATGTATCACTTATGGGTTTATATCTGTAGTCAGATTATTTTAAAACAAGTAAAACACATTTGAGGAATAAATCTCAGTTTGAAATACGTAATATGTTGGTACATCTACAAGGGGGACCTAGTCATTAAATGTAACTTCTCTATTTTCAGGAGCTCTCCAAGCTTTTCTTCCTAGGATTCAGAAATTTATCATGTTAGGGAGACAGTAGTATTTCCTAATTTTAAAGTTTCCCTCAAATATGTAACCAGCTATAGCTACTATCAACTGAACAGAGAGGGACGTTTTCAAAAATTAAACACTGTCTAATTTTCTGAAAAATCTTTATTCATGAATTAATAGTCTTTCCATTTGTCTAATATTCCCAGAACAAATACAGGAGTTTGATCATGTATTATAATAAAGCTGGATTCTCTTTAAAAGATTAGTAAATTAAAAGGCAAAAACTCACATATAATGTTAAGTTACATTATAAGTCTTGTGAGAAGTTGAGACAACTCCATTAACTCACCAGAATATGGAACTCAGTCTTGTAGTTTCTTGGACATAATACCTTTTAAACCTTTTCCTCAAAGATGAAATTTTGAAAATAATCACATGATAATGAGAAGAGGTTTGTCCACCAATGGACTTTTCTGCTATCTCCTTCTTATTGTGAGTTGAATAGCAGGACAAAGCAGAGGCAAAGAGGCACATAAACATTTCTTAAGGTATTAAGTCAAGAAGATAGGGGTTTCCACAGCATGGAAACAGCTTTTTAGATGCCCACATCATGATAGCCGAAATAACAAAACTCGGCAAAGGTTAAAGGCAAAAATGTCAAAACGCCTGCCTTGGCAGCTTCTGTGATGCCTCCCCATGAACACAGTAACAACTTGTCCAAGGCCCCAGCGACTATGGAGAGTAAGGGCTGCAGGCAGGGAGTCCATCACAGAGCAAGGATTAAATCAGCAGCTGGAGGCAGGCCCAGGAGCAAAACCCTGACAATCCCCTCACTAGTCCAGCGGAGAGATCCAGCCTTGGAACCAGAATGGCGGACCAGTGACAGCTGTTATGTGCTGTGCTGCAAATGCTCCTGGGGTAGGTTGGTCCTGGAGACATGCTGAGATATGAGCAGCATTAGCGTTCAGGAGAACAAAACTCAGCCTCTTTGAGTACCATGAAAGACACTCAGCCTCCAAAGTACAGTCATATTACTCCAGAGGGTTCCTACAAGTTGTATTTTTTTGTTATTACATTTCTACTACCAATTTTAGGTATTATGTGTATGTACATATGTGTGTGTATGTGTGTGTGTGTGTGTGTGTGTGTGTGTGTGTGTGTGTTTGGCTACTTTTGTCAAGCTATAGAGAGAAATAATGCTAGAGCAATGATGGATTTCTATCCATATAAAGGATAAGAATCTCACAAGTGTGCATGGTACTATCAATACCACATGTGGCTCTACAGGTTAACATACCAGAATTGTTTATTGTTTATTTTTTATAGTATTGAACTTTCTTATTATACAATGTACTAAAGACTTTTTAACAGACATTGATGCAGAATAACAAATGAGAAAACCGAATGAATGACAGTTCAAATGACCAGTTTCCATTTTATCATTAACTTACGAAAATTCATTTATGTCACCACCTTCTCTGTGCCTTTGGATTTTGTCCATATTGAAAAGATGATGATTTACATTCTTAAACACCATCAAAAAGGTTCTAGTCATAACGATGGCTGTGTTCTGTACGCTTTTCATTCCCTGACTCACCTGCGACAAAAGCCAACTCTTCCCCCAGCACAGCCTTCTCTGCAGCTAACACCCGCTACTCATCTCATCCCCTTCCTGCCTCTCTTCACCGCAGAACTCTGCATTCCAATAAACAAATTCAACATTTCAGCTTAGTATCCATTTGTTGGAATACAGCCTATGAATGGGAGATAAATTTCTTTTGCTCCAAGATTTCTCCCTTTAAAGTTATTTTTAAGCTTCATTAGATTTCAAAATAAAAATATATTCTAAAAATATATCTCAAATGCCACTTAACACTGAAGAACCTAGACTTACTTGAATCAAGGGCTTCATCAGCTGATCCTCTCTTTTCTGATTTAGTCTCCCTCCAGCTTTTAATCTGTCCAATTCTCTCTAGTTAGGACAGGATTTTTCATGGTTTTGCACCTATGGGGTATTAATATCCACTCTTGTGTCTGCACAATTTTCCTATCATGAAATATTCTTCTGCCCGGTCACATCAATTTTCATCCAACATATAATCACCTAAACATGTAAGTATATATTTATATCTATGCATAATAACAAACATATATTTATAAATGCATGTATTTGCTAAAATGTAGCTATTAATTTCTATCTCTTTAATAAAACGTCATGCCCACAATGATCTAATTCTTATTCAATTTACCTAATTAATCTACAAGGGTACTTGTTTATATTATTTATAGTCATAATGTAGTATTGTTAAAACATCTTCATATTAATTGCAGCTAATTGTGGCCTCACCTCCCTACATACTTGAAGATAATCCAATTTTGATTCAGAAAGCCATGGGGAAGCATTCATAGGTTTTGAGCTAGAAGGTAATATGATGAGAACCACAATTTGTGGACTTGTCCTCCCTGTATAGGATGGGTAAGAACTGGGATACCCCGCTGTTGCCTTGTTTGACGTCCTTCAGGAGAGTGATACCGTTTTCAGTTGAATGATGGTCTGGAATACCAGCCTTCATACTCTTTCCTACTACACATTTCTACAGTCCTTCCAGCTTTACTCCATACCCTTCGCATCTGTTGCATGGAATCGTTTCTCGAACCGTGACCACATCACACTTCCAGGATGAAAGACAGATGGGCAGCAGAGAAGGAGGATAACCCCAAGGCAGGCAAGTACTTCCAAAGGAGACAAAATTCTCAGTCATGATAGATGTATAAGCCAGTTTCTTTAAAAGGTGAGAAATAATCTGAATGCAATTGAAAGTCATGATAAGTTACTGGTCTAGTGAGCAATAAAAAAGGTTTTGTATGTGTTTAATAGTTCAATTACTGAAGGAGGACTGAGTTTTTGGAAAAGCCTAAAGAATTCGCTAGCTAATAGGATCCATTAAATATGTGGACATGAAACCTGAAAGAATCCACATGTTTAACAATGATAGATACAGCACTATGATATTTTAAGTGTTTTTCTACTTAAGGGGGAACTTAAAATTTTGTAGTATTACTACTCATCATACTTCCTTATATGTGGTTTAAAATCCTGGTATATCTCCAGTTTCTGTACCAGAACAATGAAACTACTATACCTTTGGAGCTACCTCAAAGAGACACTTAGACTCATTCTGGCAGTAGTAAATAGTATAAAAATAATACACTATAAAAACTAAAATAGTATCCTTAGAATAGACCAAAATCCCCCATGCAAACCTGGTTCAGTGGCTAAAGGGAAGAAATGGGCTGGGACAACTTGCAACTATGCCCAATCCTATTCTTCAATAAATCTAGAAAATTGACATGGAACATTCAAAATGTTTGGATGTTTTTTTATTTTACTTCCTGGAGAAGACCCCCCAAAAATGCCTAAGAGACAGCTGAAAGAGGCCTTTCTTCATTTGTAGCAATCTTATTTTTGGATGGGGACAAATCTCTCCCTTGTCCAAAACAGGATCTTGGCAATACTGCATGTCTTGATCAAGTCATGTGGATGCCCTTCATAAAAATTCATTGAACTATACATTTATATTTGTGCACTGTTATATTTGTATGCCCCACGTAAATTATTATGGACATTTTAAAATACATTTGCCCTTTCATTTTACTTAAATGCTTTGCTTATAAAATATTAGTAAGGGCTGCAGTGTAGGAGAGCAGACTGAATACATGCATCTACCTCTCCTCATTAAAGAGGTCCCAGTGAAAAGATACCAAAAGTGTTTTTAAGGGAATGAGGCCATGAGCAGGCTAGAAAGCTAGGAAAAGAGCCAGAGAATTTCAGGTTAATGGAGAAAATAACTTAGGAAAAGTATTATCCCAAAATACCAGATGTAAGAATGGCTGTTTCCAAGGGGGTCCTGGAGAACAACCAGCTCAGAGGCAGACACCACCAAAAGAAGAAGCTGACTGTGATGACAAAAACATCATTGCTTTTGGCATAGCTGAGCCATTAGGTAGATTTCCTTCCCTCACAGCCTCTTCATAAACAAAGTATATGAAGTCAAATTTTTAGCCCTCAAGGATAAAATTCAAACTTGCTTTTTTACCTAGGGAAGGATTCGTGATATTATTGGAGCCTGCAAAAGAAGTGGAACAGAGCCAAAGGTAACAATGAACCATCACATTAGTCACAGAAGAAATTAATTAAAAGAGAAGGCAGCTCCATCCAGTGGTAAAACGCACTAAAGCTTTACACCCTGTAGTAAAGCACTTCCTATTTTAGTAACGCTGACGCTTCCAACAGGCCTGGAAAAAGTACACGGTCTGAGTTATCCCTCTTACTTAAGGGAGTGGCATGTCAGGAAAATGAAACTATACACCCTCAGAAGAAACCAACACCAAACGCTTACAATAATCAACCAAATTTTTATACAAAACTATGAAAAAAAACCATGAATTTCAGCTATTTCAGGACAAGTAGTTACATGAAAAGGGGGAAAATTCCATCAGAGAAAACAGAGACAATTAAGGAAAAGAAAGAATAAACTTTAAAATATGAGGTTGGACAATTAAGTTCACAAATTCATACTAGAAAAAATGCTACACATGTCATTGCCGAATATCACGATGGTCACCTTCAAAGTCCTCCCCTTGTCCTTCTGGTGACCATAGTGATGTTCAGCAATGAGGTATGTAGCACTTTTTCAAGTATCAATCAAGGAACTTAATTGTTAGACCTCATACAATGACAGCTCTGATGGCCATTCCAGAAAGAATTCCAAAATTGCTAGGTCCTGGCATTGGTGCATAGTTTCCCAAGGGGAGTACCTTGAAGGTGACTGTAGCGATGTTCAGCAATGAGATATGTAGAACTATTTCTAAGATGAGACCATGAACTTAATTGTCTGACCTCAAATATAAATGGCTAGAATTTCTGTGGGGGCAAATTGGCAGACAGTGATAATGAAGTGCTAAGCACATAACAATGATACATGAAATAGAACAGCAATAAAAATTAATCCAAAATTTGGCTTGGAAGAAAAGAAAGGGAAAATCTCAAGTAACTAAAACAAAAGCAGGAACAGGAAAAATAATAATAAATAAAGATAGTATTGCAGAAATATGGGGTTGTTACATCAAGAAATAGATTTTAACAACAAAGTAGTTGGGTTCTAATGTCAGTTCAGGAATAGAAAAAGAAATCTTTGGTGCAAAAATATGTAGTAATTATAACTATGTAAGACTGGGCTTGTCAAAGTCTATTTTCTCAATGAAAGACTAAAAAATGTCTCCCAGTAGTCTATGTGTATGTGGGATAGCAAGGAAATTTATCTTTGTTCAGAGTTCAGGCTTTGGGAAAAAATATGTCACAGCGATGTAGGAATTTGGAGTTCTAATTTAATCTATTTGATGAAAGATTCTCAATACCAAAAATAATGTAAAAATTATTCCCAGTTCGGTCCGACAGCATTGAGACACCTAGCAGATGCACATTTAAAATGGTTCTGTAGCAATTCTTCCACCAACAGGACCCAAAAATTGTACAGAAAAAATAAAATTCATGAAAGATGGGTTTATGATAAAAAAAATTATAAAATAGAGGGCAGCGCCTGTGGCTCAAAGGAGTAGGGCACCGGCCCCATATGTAGGAGGTGGCGGGTTCAAACCCAGTCCCGGCCAAAAACCACCAAAAAAAAAAAAAAAAATTATAAAATACATGCAAAACTTATTGAGCATGAGTAACAGTAGACGATATAACAAAAAAAGAGTTCGTATATCAAGAACTTAGTATGATACTCTTAAGTAGATCATAAAATAGTTTTAGTGAAATAATTTAAATGGAAAAAGAAGGTAGAAACTATAATGAACATATGACAGTATAAAAAATAAACCTATTTTAAAATAAGCCAAATGTAACAGCCAAAAATATAGAATGTAGTGATGAAACTGAAAACCAAATGGAGGGACTGAAAAGCAGGCTAGACAGAATTGAAAAGATAATTAGTAAACTAGAAGATATGCCTGAGGAAAATGCCCAGCTACAGAACAGAGATACAAAGAAGTGAAAAATAGTAAAGAGAGGTTATAAGGTATAGAAATAAAGTGTGAAGATCTAATGCATATCTAAGAGGAGTTTCAAAAAGAAGGAGCAAAATAAGAGGAGAAACAATGTTGAAAGAGATCATTTTTTAGACCTTTTTAAAATTTACGAAGAAAGGAATTGTAAAATCAGAGCAAGGTTTATGGAAAAATAAATACTGTTGACGCTTAAAACAATATGGGTTTGAACTGTGTGGGTTCACTTGTATATGGATTTTTTAAAATAAATACACTGAAATAGTTTTGGAGATTTCTGCAATTTAGAAAAACAGATGAACTGTGTAGCCTAGGAATATTGAAAAAATTAAGTAAAAGATATAGCATGCATGCATAAAATATATGTAGATACTTATCTATTTTCTTACTACCATAAAATACACATGCATCTCTTATAAAAAGTTAAAATCCAACCTAAGAATGGATTAACAAGCTGTGGTATATGTATACCATGGAATATTATTCAGCCATTAAAAAAAATGGAGACTTCACAGCATTTATTATTAACCTGGATGGAAGTGGAACACATTATTCTTAGTAAAGCATCACGAGAATGGAAAAGCATGAATCCTACGTATTCAATCTTGATTTGAGGACAATTAATGACGATTAATGACATGGTGGGGGGTGGGGAAAGGGGAGAGCAGAGAGAGAGGGAAGAAGGGAGGGGGGTGGGGGAAAGGAAGACCAGAGAGAGGGAAGGAGGGAGGGGGTGGCGTGTCAGTGTGTGACACATCTTGTACCCTCAATGAAGCCCCAATAATAAAAAAAAGTTAAAATTTTTCAAAACTTACACATGGCACCATTCACTTTTCAGAGAAATGTAAACACACATAAAATGCAGTATAAATTATTTATTTATCAACACATAAAATTAATGTAGTACATACTATACTACTATAATAATTTCCTTGGCTGGGCATGGTAGCACTATAATCTTAGCACTCTGGGAGGCCCAGAAAGGAGAGTCACTTGATCTCAGGAGTTTGAGACCAGCCTGAGTAAGAGTAAGGCTGGTACAGTCTCTAAGGAAAAAAGCATGAAGATTACTCGAAGAACGAAAAATAGACCTACCATTTGCAATCTCATTACTAGATGTCTACCCAAACGAAAAAAGAGACATCTTTACAATAAGTACATCTGCATTCAAATGTTTATAGCAGCTCAATTCACACCCGTAAAGATGTGGAAACAACCCAGGTGCACTTCAATACATGAATAGATTAACAAATTATAGTACATGTATATCACGGAATACTATTCAGCCATAAAAAAGATCAAGCTTTCGAACCTTCTATAACAACCTGGATAGATTTGAAGAACATTCTCCTAAGTGAGGTATCATAAGAATATAAAAACAAGCATCACATATATTCAGTACTAAATTGGAACCAGCAGATTAACAACTACATGCTTACATGAGAGTAAAACTAAACTAAATGTAAGGGCAGGTGGGATGGGGAAGGGTTGGATAAATTCCCACCCAACATGTTGGTACATTGCACTTGAATGTTGCACACTTCCTGGGTGAAGGAAACAGCTACAACCCAGACTTCAACCTTACTGACACAAACTATGTAACCTAATTATATTAAATCCTATATTGATCGGAAAAATTTTTTAAAAGATTCCATTTGAATAAAATAAAAATAGAAATGGGAAAAAATGAGCTGGGTCTTTTGGCAGACACCTGTAGTCCCAGCTAATTGGGAGGCTGAGACTGGAGAATTGCTTGAGCCCAGGAGTTTGAGGTTGCTGTAAGTGAGGCTAACACCATAGCACTCTAGCTTGGGCACAAGAGTGAGACTTTGTCTCAAAATAATAATAATAGCCTAATTACCTTCTGTTGCTATTACAGTGAGCCCATGTGTTGCAAATATCTGCTTAAAATGCTAAATGATACTAATCATTTCCACACAAATCATCTCTCCATTAAGTTGTGTACAGCAGTAAAAAGTGATCTCTCTTCATTCTTTTGTATTTTTTTTTTCATATTTAATGTAATTCTGTATGCCCTAAATAACACCACAAGACCTATGTGAAGTGTCACTGATGGATGCTGGAAATGTTCCCAAAAAGCAAAGTCATGACACTATAAGAAAAAGTTAAACTGCTCGGTATGTACTACACACAGAGTTCTCCAGTATGGTTGCTCACCATTTCAGACAGATGATTCACCTTGCAACCAGACAAGGTAAATAAACTTATGCATCAATAAATACAGTACTGCGGGTGCCCACTATGGCACCCTATCATCACGAGAATAAAAGCAGCTGGAATCACAGATTGAAGGTACAAATGCCTGCAAGAGGGGGGCTTCCACTATTCCAGGGAGAGCCCTGAGCAACGTCTGCCATGGCCTTTTACTGAAGCATTATACAACAGGTGTCGGGCCCATGCACAAGAGCTAGGTGCTCTTTCACCAGGGCTCAACTCCCACCTTGCTGCACCACGAATGTCCAATGCATAACACCTGCTTGCTAATGAGTGACCGATAACTCATTAACACCTGCAGCTGCTTGGGGGCTTGTCTCAGGGCAGCCAAACACCTCCAATCCGACTAGGAGATGGTCCCGCTCCCAGCACCTCCCCCCAGAGCCAATGACCCAGGGTGGCGCCTTTGGCTCAGTGGGTAGGGCGCCAGCCCCCTATACCAAGGGTGGTGGGTTCAAACCCAGCCCTGGCCAAACTGCAACAACAAAAAAAATAAATAAAAATAGTTATTTAAAAAAAAAAAAAAAAAGAGCCAGTGACCCTTTCCACAAGCTTGGTGCACGGACTCCTACACAGTACAGTATTATAAATGCATTCTCTCTGCTTTATGATCTCCTTAATAACATTTTCTTTTCTCTAGCTTATTTTATTGTTATAATTCAATATACAATGCATATATTATACAAAATATGTGTTAATTGACTGTTTATGTTGTCAGTAAGACTTCTACTCTATCAGTAGGTAAGTTTTGGGAGAGGAGAGTCAAAGTCATATGCTACTTTTCAACTTCATAAGAGTCAGTGCCCTAACCCTGGTGATGTTCAAGGATCAACTATAAAAGGAAATTTACATCTTGATCCACTGGAAATGAACTGCAGAATATCAAAGGCCAAAGAGATCTTAACATCAATGAAGGAGAAAAGACAAATTACTTGTAAAAATAGATATACAGCAAGAAGAGACTCCAAAACAAGGAATTAATATCTTCACGGTGCTTTTTCAAGAGACAGAGAAAAATGAAGGTATTTTTAGGCCTCCAAAGATTTTAGGCCTAAAAGAACTGTTAAACGGCATATTTTGAATTGAAGAAAATTGGACCCAGAAGAAAGGAGTGTTTATGAGAAATAACATAAAGCAAAAAAAAAAATGGTAAATAGTAATTTAAAAATAAAATGGAAAATAGATGAGACAAAAATAGCACTTAAATTTAATGGGGTTGTTCAGAGTTTTTTGTTTTTGTTTTTGTTTGAAACAGTTTAAGTCTCCCTTGGTAGAGAGCTGTGGCATCACAGCTCACAGCAACCTCAAACTCTTGGATTTAAGCCATTCTCTTGCCTCAGCCACCCAAATAGCTGGGACTACAGCTGGGATTACAGGTGCCTGCCACAACACCTGGCTATTTTTTGGTTGCAGTTATCATTGTTTAGCAGGCCGGGCCAGGCTTGAACCTGCTAGCTTTGGTGCATGTGGCTCTGGCACCCTATTCACTGAGCTACGGGCACTGAGCTGGTTGTTCAGAGTTTAATTGTAAGATCTTTATACTAAATGGAAAAAATGTATAGGTTCTAATTAACTTTAGACTTTTACGTCAAGTATGAAAAAAAAATTCCATCATAACTAAAGAGTAGATATGGAATTTGTCATTTTAAACCAGTAATGTGGGGAAAGAGATAAAGATAACTTGATCTAATAGAAGTCATGAAATGAGAAAAAAGAAGCCGAATTAAAGTATTCAGAAATTGAGTGACATTATAATCTATTCTGAAATCATTATACTTATCCTTAAATTATATTAAGATCATCTATACTACTAATCACAAACATAATTAAATATACCTATGTTGGTATATATAATCCACAGAGATTAAAGAGCCCAAAATTCATCTTTTAAAATAAAAAGTGTTAAAAACAACAGAATGAAAAAGAGACTTACAAATTTAAAAAATTTGTTACAATAAAAAGTTAGTGAATAGGCTCAGTGGCTCAGGTGCCGGCCACATGCACCAGGGCTGGCAAAACAACAATGATAGCTACAGCAAAAAAAATAGCCAGGCACTATCCCAGCTACTTGGGAGGCTGAGGCAAGAGAATCACTTGAGCCCAAGAGTTTGAGGTTGCTGTGAGCTGTGTAGCCACAGCACTCTACTGAGGATGGTATGGTGGGACTCTGTCTCAAAAAAAAGTTAGTGAATAATGTGAATAGTAGAAAGGCAGTTCTCAAGTTCCAAGCTAATAACTGGGAGATAAAATCAAGGAAATCCCCATAATACGCAGATAGAATTATATGGAGAGTTCTATGTAAGCCTACTGTATGTCACAAAGTACATATTTAGCTCCTAATGTGTGCCAGACCCTGCTATAAGCACTTGACATTAAGCAATCAAATAAGATGCTATTATTATTCTCATTTTATAGATAAAAAGACTGAGACATAAGATGAATAACTTTCCCAATGGACAAAAATATAAAAGAAAACTTCAGAAACATAGAGATCCCAAGGTTTAAATATATAAGAAGCAAAAAAAAAAAAAAAAGTGCAACAATAAAGTATAGAAAATAATGAAATAATAGAAATTCCTTTTTTTAACTCAAAACATTTCTGAATTAAGAAATAGATATGTCAGCTTGGCGCCTGTGGCTCAAGCAGCTAAGGCGCCAGCCACATACACCAGAGCTGGTGGTTCAAATCCAGCCTGGACCTCCCAAACAACAATGACAACTACAAACAACAACAACAAAAAATAGCCAGGCATTGTGGTGGTGCCTGTAGTCCCAGCTACTTGGGAGGCTGAGGCAAGAGGATCACTTGAGCCCAAGAGTTTGTGCTTGCTGTGAGCTATGATGCCATGCCAGTGTATGAAGGGCGACAAAATGAGACTTGAAAAAAAAAGAAAAAGAAAGAAATAGATATGTATTTTGATTGAAAGAGCCTAATAGCAATAAACAAAGAAATGTTGGTGCTTGTAAATGATCTAGATTCTGAAAATAAAGAGAAAAGTCAAAAAAGCTTTTATGACTCTTTATGAAGGAATCGGCCTGGGTGAATATTTTATGAGGAGGACTCCTCAGGCAATTGAAGCAGTATCAAAAATACACTACTGGGACCTGATCAAACTAAAAAGCTTCTGCACAGCCAAGAACATAGTAAGTAAAGCAAGCAGACAGCCCTCAGAATGAGAGAAAATATTTGTAGGTTATACCTCTGGCAAAGGTTTAATAACCAGAATCCACAGAGAACTCAAACGTATTATCAAGAAAAGAACAAGTGATCCCATTGCAAGGGATTGCATGGGCAAGGGACTTGAAAAGAAACTTCTCTAAAGAAGACAGGTGCACGGCCTACAGACATATGGAAAAATGCTCACCATCCTTAATCATCAGAGAAATGCAAATCAAAACTACTTTGAGATATCACCTAACTCCAGTAAGATTAGCCCACATAACAAAATCCCAAAACTAGAGATGTTGGCATGGATGTGGAAAAAAGGGTACACTTCTACACTGCTGGTGCGCATGCACACTAATATGTTCCTTTTGGAAGGATGTTTGGAGAACACTTAGAGATCTAAAAATAGACCTGCCATTTGATCCTATAATTCCTTTACTAGGTATATACCCAGAAGACCAAAAATCACATTATAACAAAGACATCTGTACCAGAATATTTATTGCAGCCCAATTCACAATTGCTAAGTCATGGAAGAAGCCCAAGTGCCCATTGACCTATGAATGGATTAACAAATTGTGGTACATGTATACCATGGAATATTATGCAGCCTTAAAGAAATATGGAGACTTTACCTCTTTCATGTTTACATGGATGGATCTG
>CAUYPK010073933.1:0-19950 GCA_963574355.1 Loris lydekkerianus
CACTTTTACACTGCTGGTGGGACTGCAAACTAGTACAACCTTTCTGGAAGGAAGTATGGAGAAACCTCAAAGCACTCAAGCTAGACCTCCCATTTGATCCTGCAATCCCATTACTGGGCATCTACCCAGAAGGGAAAAAATCCTCTTATCATAAGGACACTTGTACTAGACTGTTTACTGCAGCTCAATTTACAATTGCCGAAATGTGGAAACAGCCTAAATGCCCACCAACCCAAGAATGGATTAACAAGCTGTGGTATATGTATACCATGGAACACTACTCAGCTATTAAAAAAAATGGAGACTTTACATCCTTCGTATTAACCTGGATGGAAGTGGAAACCATTGTTCTTAGTAAAGCATCACAAGAATGGAGAAGCATGAATCCTATGTACTCAATTTTGATATGAGGACAATTAACGACAATTAAGGTCACGGTGGAGGAAGGGAACACAAGAGAGAGAAAGGAGGGAGGGTGGGGAAAAGAAGAGCAGAGAGAGGGAAGGAGGGAGGGGGGCGGGGCCTTGGTGTGTGCTGTGCCACACCTTCTGGGGGTAAGACATGATTGCAAGAGGGACTTTACCTAAAAAATGCAATCAGTGTAACCTGGCTTATTGTACCCTCAATAAATCCCCAACAATAAAACAAAAAATGGCTCAGTCAAGTTTCATGGAGTAAAAGTAGATTATTACAGAAAAGTGTTAGATTTTTGATTACTTAACTAAGACTCAATAGGATTGGTCGGAAGTGCCACCAACATAAAAGTATTCAAAGAGGAAATCGGTTTTTTACAGTGAATCAGGTTAGACTGTTATAATTTACTCCAAGGGAGTAAATACAACTTGTATTATACTTGTTGGTGCTCTTCTAAAGCACTAACTCAGCTACCAAATGTGGCTTTTGATGATCTGTTGTCTATTAACAGCATTATAGACTCTAAAATTAAAGACAATTCCTAGACATAAAGAACTTAAACCACCCTGAGCAAGAGCAAGACCCTGTTTCTATTAAAAAAATGAGAAACTAACTGGGGGTTGTGGTTGGTGCCTGTAGTCCCAGCTACTCAGGAGATGAAGCAAGATGATCACTTGAGCCCAAGAGTTTGAAGTTGCTGTGAGCTATGATGCTACAGCACTCTACTCAGGGTAACAGAGTAGAGTCTCCAAACACAAACCAACATAGTTTATAAACAACTAGGTTTTCTCATAAAATATATTCATTAAAGGGAAATGCTGCCCAAAATCTTACCTGGTAAGTGATGTCGGGGTTTGAGGGCTCAGCATTACGTCCTCCACTGAAGCCCCCTGTGATGGCATGACCCAGAGTGTGCCCAACTGCAGAGCCCACAGCCACACCAGCTGCAGTAGTTGCCATTTGGGCCATGAGACCAGGCTGCCGGGGTGCAGCAGCAGGTGAGCCAACTGCAGATGGTGGGGCTGCTGCTGGTGGCTGAGCTGCTGGTGCTGGCCTGGGTGCAGCTCTCATCTGAGGTGCCCGGCTGTGAAAGAAAAGAACAAAATGTATTATGTTCCCTCACCCAACCAGTTTTGGAAACTGTCAATTAAAAAAAAACAAAAACAAAAAAACATTAAAATAAGCTTGAGAATTTTAATTTATTAGACATGAACACAATCCCATGAACTATTTACATCATTTTATCTTTTAAGGTTGTAATCACCAAACATTAACGATTTTTTTCCTACTTTACTGCAATCATTTCTATGTACTCACACAGGCCACTTTTTTTTTTTTTTTTTTTTTTTGAGGTAAAGTCTCATTTTGTTGCCCTCTGGGCCCTGACGTCACAGCTCATAGCAACCTCAAACTCTTGGGCTTGCCTCCGCCTCCCAAATAGCTGGAACTAAAGTTACCCGGCTATTGTTTTAGAGATGAGGTCTTGCTCTGGCTCAGGCTGGTCTTGAACCTATGATCTCTGGCAATCCAGCTGCCTTGGCCTCCCAGAGTGCTAGAATTACAGGCGTGAGCCACCTCACCTGGCCCAGCCCACATAGTTTTAGAGAAGTTATTCCAATACTTCACAAAAAATAACAAAATATTAAAAGTTAGAGGGGCCAGCCCCATATGCCGGAGGTGGTGGGTTCAAACCCAGCCTCAGCCAAAAAAAAAAGTAGCCAGGTATTGTGGCCAGCGCCTGTAGTCCCAGCTACTTGGGAGGCTGAGGCAAGAGAAACACCTAAGCCTAGGAGTTGGAGGTTGCTGTGAGCTGTGATGCCACAGCACTCTACCGAGGGTGATACAGTGAGACTCTGTCTCTTTAAAAACCAAAAAAACAAAAAGGGTGGCACCTGTGGCTCCATATACCAGAGGTGGTGGGTTCAAACCCAGCCCCGGCCAAAAACTGGAGAAGAGAAAAAAAAAATAAGTTAGACTGGGTGTGGTGGCTCCTGCTTATAATCCTAGCACTTTGGGAGGCTGAGGTGGGAAGACTGATCTCGAGGCCAAGGGTTCAAGAGCAACCTGGGCAATAAAGCAAGACCTCATCTCTACAAAAAAATTAAAACATTTAGCTGGGCATGGTGGCACTCCCTGTAGTGCCAGGGGACTAGGGAGAATAAGGCAGAAGTTATCTTGAGCCCAGAAGTTGAAGGCTGCAGTGATCTTGGGCTGCGATGGCATCACTGCACTCCAGCCTGGGCAACAGAGCAAGATCCTGTCTCTTAAAAAAAAAAAAAAATAAGAAGAAGATGGAGCTTGTAGCTCAAGTGGCTAAGGCGCTAGCCACATACACCAGAGCTGGTGGGTTCAAATCCAGCCCAGGCCTGCCAAAGAAAGACAACTACAACCAAAAAAAAAAAAAAAAAAAAAAAGAACAGCCAGGCCTTATGGCGGGCGTCTGTAGTCCCAACTACTTGGGCAGGCTGAGGCAATAGAATCGCTTGAGCCCAGGAGTTGGTGATTGCTGTGAGCTGTGACGCCACAGTACTCCACCCAGGGGGACAGCCTGAGGCTCTGTCTTTAAAAAAAAAAAAAAAAAAAAAAAAAAAGAGGAAGAAGTGCCGCGCCTGTGGCTCAGTGCATAGGGCACTGGCCCCATGTATCAAGGGTGGCAGGTTCAAACCTGGCCTGGCCAAACTCTAACAAAAAATAGCTGGGTATTGTGGTGGGCGCCTGTAGTTCCAGTTACTCAGGAGGCTGAGGCAAGAGAATCGCGTAAGCCCAGGAGCTGGAGGTTGCTGTGAGCTGTGACAACACAGCACTCTACCGAGGGCGATAAAATGAGACTCTGTCTCTTAAAAAATAAATAAATAAAAAAGTCATACCATATTGGTGTTAAGGAAGAAACGCTGGGAGGAGGAATATAATAGTACAAGTAAGTTATCTCAATTTGAAGATACTCAAGAAAGGTCTCACCAAACCAATAACATTTGAATCAGGACCTAAAGACGGTCTTCCAGAGAAAGAACCTTTCATTCAACAGATTAGAAGACCAAATTCTAGTAAGTAAAAGTGAGTTGTCCCGCTACTATACCAAAACCAACTTCAGCTACTTCCTATCTGTAGGACATTTGGATGCTTTCAACAATTTCACAAATACGTCCAACACTGCTTTAAAAATGTTCTCATGTGAGACAAGAGAAATCACTTAAGCTCAGGAGTTTGAGTTACTGTGAGCTATGATGCCACAGCACTCTACCGAGGGTGACAAAGTGAGACTGTCTCAAAAAAGAAAACATTTTTTTTCTCATGGCTTATACTCCCTCTGCCTATCTTTTTCTTATTTCCTTGGGTGCTCTTCCCCCAAATAAGGCTAGGTCAAAAGGTTATGACTTCACTTCCTGTCAAGTAGTATCGGGACATACGTTATGTCTTTTCCGTCTTCAGAAAAGTAAGTTTTTCTCCATTAATAAATTCCCTCTTACACTCTCAGCACACTGAACACAATCCCCTGCCTTGGCTGAGGCGGGCCCACGCCGTGGCCTCCGCTTGCCCAACCTGCAGCTTTCCCGTGCGTCACGCGCCGCCAAGGTCCGGGCACCCGCGTTTCTACTCCAAACCCTGCGATGGCCTTACCTGGCCGGAGGGGCCATGCGGGAGGTGCGGCTTCGGCTTCCACGCGGCATTGCAAGTGTGCAGATCCTCGGCGTCTAGAACTGAGACAATCTGCGAAGATCCCAGAAGCTTCTATCAAGGAGAGCAGAAGTTTGGAGGTGGGGTCGCCTGAGCTCATGACCAATCAGCGCACAGGTACAGAACTTCCGTTCGCCGACGTCTTCGCGGCTCTGAAGGTCATTGGAAGAGCAGGGTGTCACGGAGGCGTCGCGTCCTTCGCGGTGACGTCATAAACTCTGCGCCAGGGGTTTTTTTTAACCGGAAGTTCCTGCGGCTCTTCGGCAGATCTTGTCCTCTGATGCCCGCTTGAGTCAGAACCGTTAGTAGTTTACTTCTTGTGGGTAGAAGGACCGTCGTTCCTTCCTTCAAACACTTGTTTTAACAAAGCATGTTAAATCCAATTTTGAGAGTGAGTCACATCTCCGGCTTGACTGCTAGAGAACCTTGGAGAGTTTACTTAACCTCAGCATGAAGTTGCATAGGGCCCACATATTTTGAGACAGAAGTGTGGACGAATTGAATGGAAAAAACAAAGTTTTAGGCAGGAATTGACGTAGCTGGATTGGTTCTATTTGTATTTCTCTTCCTTATCTATGGATGCAGCCAACAGGTCCGGAGCAGTGGCTCACTGCTGTAATCTGGGAGGCCGAAGGGGGAGGATCCTTTGATCTCAGGAGTTCGAAACCAGCCTGAGCCAGAGCGAGACCCTGTCTCTACTAAAAGTAGAAGAAAGCTGTCTTTTAAGTCAAAGAGTGGGTTACAAAGTAGTGCACGTGGTAGGCTATATTTTGAGAAAGTTAATACATATATACCTTGAAGACTGGGATAACGTATATATTCAAGTAATGATTTTATACATTGCATAGAAGAATTATAAATGATTTCTTGCTTTCGTCCTTTTTTAGGGCTTGTCCATATTTTTCAGTTTTTCTACAATGAACATACAATGATTAAACAAACCAGGGTAGTTTATTTTTAAATTTCTTTTAGAGATAGGATCTCCCTATATCACCCAAGCTGCTCTGGAACTCCTGGGCTCAAGTGATCCTGTCTCATAAATAATCTGGACTGCAGGTGAGGCCACTGAGCCCAGCTAATACCATGGTTGTTAAAAAGATGCCCACAGCCTTGATGTCTGTAGCACAGTGGTTATGGTGCCAGCCACATACACCAAAGTTGGCGGGTTCAAACCCAGCCTGGGCCAGCTAAACAACAATGACAACCGCAACAAAAAATAGCTGGGCGTTGTGTTGGGCGTCTGTGTTCCCAGCTACTCGTGAGGCCACAGCACTCTACTGAGGGTGACATAGTGAGACTGTCAAAAAAAAAAGAAAAAAGATGTCCACAGGCCTGAACATGGTGAATTACGCCTGTAATCCTAGCACTCCGGGAAGCTGAGGTGGGTTGATTGCCTGAACTCAGGAGTTTGAGACCAGCCTGAGCAAGATTGAGACCCTCATCTCTACTAAAAATGAAAAACTGAAGCAAGAGATCTCTTAAGTCCCAAGAGTTTGAGGCAGCTGTGAGCTATGACACCATGGCACTCTACCAAGGGTGAAAAAGTGAGACTCTGTCTCAAAAATAAATAAATAAATATCCACAAATTCTTTGATATGCTCCTGAAAAGGTGAAACCTAATTTCTCTCCCCTTGAGTGTGGACTGGACTTAGTGACTCACTTCTAGCAGGAAGAAACAAAAGTGATGGTTTACAACTTTGGAAACTAGATCATAAAAGGTACTGTGGCTTCCTCCTTGCTTACTCTTTCAGATCATTCACTCTGGGGAAAGCCAGCTGTCACTCTGTGACACCTACATAACCTATAGAGAGGCTTATGAGCCAGGAAACAGAGGCCTCCTATCAAGAACTACATGACTGAACCACCTTGGAAATGGCCTTTACATGATTGTAATCTCAGCCAACAGCTTGACTCATGAGTCATCCTGAGCTAGAACAACTCAGCTATGTCACTCCTGAATTCCTGACCCACAGAAATTGAGATAATGCTTGGGCTGTAACAAGAAACACACACACCCCTTATGCAAAATGAAAGATCAAACCTGGAGGCTGAGTCATGAAACACCCTCTTCCAAATACATAACTCTTACACACAGATCCCCACGGGGAAGGTAAAAGACCTTAGGTGTCTACAAAGGACTGACCTTACAGATCATTCCTAAGGAAATTCTTTGTTGGTCTCATAAGCAACGACATTCAAATTATAAATTTAGATCTGCAGAATTAAGTCTAGTTGCAAAACAAAGTTATTCAGTTGCACACTAATAATGCAAAAGTTTACCTTCCCAGGTTTAGAACAGAGACAAGATCAATCATTCTTCCACCTATCCTGGGACGTCTATATAATTGATCTTCCTTCACTACCTTTGTTAGCCTTACATTATGTAAAATGTAAATTTCTTGGATCTCAAAATGGATTGTAATCATTTGTATCACTGGAAACCCACTTCTCTTTTTTTCTTTATGTTTGGTCCCCTTTAAAAATTGAATTCCTAACTCCTGCTTCAGAAAAAATAGTCACAGATATGTGACTTGTGATTTATATTTTTCCTGGGCATGTCCTCAAATTTTGGCTTAATCAAACCTTCATTGATTGAGATTTTTGTCCCAATCACTTATTTTGAGTTGTCAGGACTCAGAAACTGACATCCCAAAAGATAATCAAAATTATATCAAAATATAACATGTTGAAGCTGAACTGAAGAAACCTCAAGGTCTTTCCTTAAGAAGTTGAAGTTCTTTATCTGGCAGAGATCCAGACCCACCAACAAGGGCAATTGCTTTTCCTTCCGCTCTGTATAAGACCAGTGTAACCACATCAGAACAGACCCTTTCACTGTCAAAAGGAACTGTTCCCAGGGTGGCACCTGTGGCTCAGTGAGTAGGGTGCTGGCTCCATATGCCAAGGGTGGCGGGTTCAAACCTGGCCCCAGCCAAACTGCAACAAAAAAATAGCCTGGCGTTGTGGCGGCCGCCTGTAGTCCCAGCTACTCGGGAGGCTGAGGCAAGAGAATCGCCTGAGCCCAGGAGTTGGAGGTTGCTGTGAGCTGTGTGACACCACGGCACTCTACTAAGGGCAATAAAGTGAGACTCTGTCTCTACAAAAAAAAAAAAAAGAAAAAAAAAAAAAAAAAACTGTTCCCAGATCAATTCTCTCTAGTAATCTTTCATTGCCCCTCTTCTCACTTCCATAATCTGTGTTGCTAAAATGGTAATACAAGCTTCTGGACCTGCTTGGGTGGTGGGTAATCACTCTTTGTAAACCCCCGCCAAACATGTTAAATATATGTGTATGCCTTTTTCTTCAGTTTATCAGCCTTTTGTGAGTTGATTTTTCAGCAGCCTTCGGAGAGCAAAAGAAGTCTCCCTTGGCTCCCTCCCCTACAATAACTGCTTTAGGCCACTGGATTTGAAGTAATTTGTTACATAGCAATAGATAATACACATTTCTACAGTCACCATATTTATAATTTAAATTTTATTTAAAATTTTTATTATTTAAAATAATGCATTTATAAATACAATTTTATTATTTAAAATAAGACTTCCAAAACCAGCCTGAGCAATACTTGTACTGCCAGTACTTTGGAAGGCCAAGGAAGGAGGATCACTTGAGGCCAGGACTTCCAAAACCAGCCTGAACATAGTGAGACCCCATCTCTGCAAAAATTTTAAAAAAATTTTTCTGGGGAGGTTGGCATGTGCCTGTAACCCTAGCAAGTAGCTAAGCTGAGGTGGGAGAATAACTTCATCCTGGAAGCTTAAGGTTAAATAAGCTATAACCACATCATTGCATTCCAGCCTGGGCAACAGAAGGAGAGGCTGTAGCTAAAAAAATAAAGAATTAAATGAGTACAATCTAGTAAGCAGAACATCTTGCTGTTTTAAAATGGCTTATGTTTGTCTGGGGGCGTACTATACAGCAGGCGTTGTGCAGGAACTGAAACGTATAGGTCATTATGGTCCTCACACTCTAGTTTTTTCTTTGGATAACTAAGATATATAAATATAGTGCCTTGCAAAAAGAAAAAAAAAAAGGAATGAATATAATTATCAGTCTAAAAGTACTTAATATGTGGGTCACTATGAAAGTTTTGAGATACATCATGTTATGCCTCATTATTTCATTTCTAATAAACACAGTTGACAGTATCCTTTCTGATTCACCCATGCAAGTTTCAACTTGCTTGACTATTGCTGGGAGGGCTTCATTTGTTTCTAAGTAGATTTTATGTTTCTTGAATTTTGTGTATCTCAAAACTTCTGTAATGACCCATGTACTATATGAACAAGTGGTTAAGTGATGTTTATGTGAAGTTTTACAGGATTTCAAGGGAATATTCAATGTAGATGAAAGCTTCAGGGAGAAGGGAGCACTTAAGTATAGGTGGGATTAGTTTTTGGAGGATTCACAAAAGGGGAAAGGGCATAGGAAATAGGACAGCACAGTTTCAAGTAGAGAGAGTCAGAACTGGTTAAGAGGCCAGAAGATCTGTTTCAGGTACCAGGGTGTGTGGGGGGAGGGGAATGGAGGAAGTAGGGAGTGGACAGGAAGGAGGGGGATTGGTATTCTCCCATTTAATGGGCACAATGTGGGAGTATATGGCACACCTCCTGGAGGCAGGACACAACTACAACAGGGACTAAGTGTAATATATGTATACATTGTAATGTAATTATTTATAACCTCAAATTAACCTGAAAAAAAATTTTATTTTAAAGACAGTCTCACTTTGTCACCCTTGGTAGAGTGCCATGGCATCACAGCTCACAGCAACCTCCAGCTCCTGGGTTTAGGCGATTCTCTTGTCTTAGCCTCCTGAGTAGCTGGGACTACAGGCGCCCGCTACAACGCCTGGCTATTTTTTTGTTGCAGCATGGCTGGGGTTGGGTTCGAACCTGCCACCCTCGGTATATGGAGCCAGAGCCCTACTCACTGAGCCATAGGTGCTGCCCAAATTAACCTGAGATTAAAAAAAAAAAAAAAAGAACAACCAGGGTGTGTTTTGTAACCTATGGAAAACAGATTTAAGAAAATCCAATAGATGATTTCCAGGAAAATTAAAAGAATCTAGGCTTTTTTTTTTTTTTTTTTTTTTGTAGACCCTTACTTCTTCACCCTCAGTAGAGTGCCGTGGCATCACACAGCTCACAGCAACCTCCAACTCCTGGGCTCAGGTGATTCTCTTGCCTCAGCCTCCTGAGTAGCTGGGATTACAGGTGCCTGCCACAACACCCGGCTATTTTTTTGTTGCAATTTGGCCAGGGCTGGGTTTGAACCTGCCACCCTCTGTATTTGGGGCCAGAGCCCTGTCCACTGAACCACAGGTACCGCCTGGGAATCTAGGCTTTTTATCCTACAAGATTAGAAAGGGTTTTTTTTGTTTGTTTGTTGACAGACTCTTAGGCTGTTGCCCTGGGTAGAGTGCTGTAAAGTCACAGCTCATGGCAACTTCTAACTCTCGGGCTTAAGAGATTGTATTTTTTTTGGCTGGGGCTGGGTTTGAACCCACCACCTCCAGCATATGGGGCTGGCGCCCTACCTCTTTGAGCCGCAGGCACTGCCCAGGTTATTTCTTTTTAAGTTGTAGTTGTCATGTTGTTTGGCAGGCCTGGGCTGGATTCGAACCTGCCAGCTCTGGTGTATGTGGCTGGTACCCTAGCCGCTTGAGCTATAGGTGCCAAGCCAGCCACTGAGGTTTTTATTTATTTTTTATTCATTCATTTATTTATTTATTTGTTTATTTATTTTGTGACAGAGCCTCAAACTGTCACCCTGGGTAGAGTGCTATGGCATCACAGCTCACAGCAACCTCCAATTCCTGGGCTCAAGCGATTTTCCTGCCTCTGCTTCCCAAGTAGCTGAGATTACAGGCACCTGCCACAGCGCCTGGCTATTTATTTATTTATTTATTTGGCTGTAGCCGTTAGTGTTGTTTGGCGGGCCCGAGCTGGATTCGAACCCTCCAGCTCAGGAGTATGTGGCTGGCACCTTAGCCACTTGAGCCACAGGCGCTGAGCTGCCATTGAGGTTTTTAATATGATTAAAATGGTGTGGAGACTAAAGTAACTCCATTTTTAGATGCTAATCTTGCCAAGTTGACTTCTGATTAACTCCAGATCTGGGAATGCCGCTTAAGAATTTTACTTTATTGGGCAGGGTGTGGTGGCTCATGTCTGTAATCTTAGTATTCTGGGAGGCCGAGGTGGGTGGATTGCCTGAGATCACGGGTTCAAGCCCAGCCTGAGTATGAGTGAGACAAACCCCTCCTCCATCTAAAAATAGCCCGGCAGATGCCTGCAGTCCCAGCTATTCGGGAGGCTAAGGCAAGACAATCACTTGAGCCCAAGAGTTTCAAGTTGCTGTGAGCTATGACACTATAGCACTCTATTGAAGGTGACAAAGTGAGACTCTGTCTCAAAAAAAAAAAATTTTTATCTACTGTTGAGCGCACATCAAAACAGCCTTGCTGGCTGGTATAGAAGCTCACACCTGTAATCCTAGTACTCTTGGAGGTCAGGCTTGAGCTCCTGACGAGACCAACCAAGAGTAAGACCCGCATCTCTACTAAAAATAGAAAAACTAGCCTAGCATGGTGGCCCATGACTGTAGTCCCAGCAACTGGGGAGGACACAGAAGAGGTTTGCTTGAGCCTGGGAGTTTGAGGTTGCTGTGAGCTATGACACCAAAGCACTCTAGCCTGGGCCAACAGAATTAAGACCCTGTCTCAAAACAAAACAAAAAGAAAACAGCAGCCTTGTTTTTTCCCCAGATGGGTTGACTTCAGTTGTCCTACACATCTCATCCTTATGTTATATAAAGCCTGGGTCTAAGGAGGAGATCCATCCTGTTTTAGCCACCCAGGACACCACCTCTCAGCTTCCTTGGCTTTTGAGGGGAGGTTTGCATAGAACTACTCTCCGTGGAACCAATGGTCTTCAAGAACATTAATTTGGATATGGTGTCTGAGACCTGGCAGAGGAGACCAGGGATAAAGAATAAAACAGTGGCAATGAGAACATTATTACTAATTTTTTTTACTATTAATTATTTTAGTGCCTACTATGTATCAGGCACTAAAAGCTTTATGTGCATTATTTCATTTACTCCTTAAAGGAACACTTGAAATAGGCACTAATATTACCTCTATTTTATAGGTAAAGAAACAGATGCTTAGAGGGGTTAAGTAACTTGCCCAAGTCTACACAGGTGTTTTCTTCTTCTTTTTTTTTTTTTTTGGCCAGGGCTGGGTTTGAACCCGCCACCTCTGGCATATGGGACTGGCACCCTTTAAGACAGGATCTTTCTCTGTCACTCAGGCTAGAGTGCAGTGGCATCACCAAGGCTCACTGCAACCTCAGCTGGGCTTCAGTGATCCTCCTGCTTGAGCCTCTCAAGTAGCTGACACTACAGGAACATGTCACCATGCCCAGCTAATTTTTCTACTTTTTGTAGAGACAGGATCTCATTCTTGCTCAGAATGGTCTTATACTCCTGGCCTCAAGAGATTTTTCTGCCTAGGCCTCCCAACTGTTAGGATTATAGGTGTGAGCCACTTTGGCCTCCCTATACAGGTATTTGACTCCAAATCCAGGACTACTACCACACCACACTGCCTGGATATTGGGGACATTTTATAAGAAGAATTAATGTAATGAGTGAAATAATTTAAGACTTCATGACTAGAGAGGAAGTTGGGAAGGAATGGTGTTGCAGAAATTTAAAAATAGCGACTATTCATTTAGCTCCTATTAAGTTCCAGGCCCTTTACCGGGCTAGATGCTTTGTATATCTTTTATATAAACCTTACAATTTGGCAAGATAATCCAATACTAATCCCATTCTACAAATGAGAAAACTGAGGGTTGGTGGAAGTTGAAGTTTGCTAGATGCCAGAGAGATTTGTCAAAGCCAGGACTCAAATTCAGTCTGCTCCTTCCAGTATACCACCCTTCTCTCCTAACCGAGGGCTCACCACTAGGCACAGAAGGCCTGAATGAAAGCAGATTGAAAAGAGGAAAGCTAGCCTGCTATTTCTGCATAATTTTATAACTGTAACTCAACTCTTATTTTTGTCTAACAGAAAAACTGAAGTTGGACAGAGTGAATGGTTTTTTAAGGATCTGCTGGTTTGGGAGCCTTAAAGCACACTTCTCTCAACTCTTGGGAAAAATTAAAAATTAAAAAAAATACCTTGAAAAGAAAGGCATCATTTATCAATTAGTTTGAAGGAAAGTAAAAGTTTCCATTTTCAAAAATATCATTAAAATATAGCATTGTGGGCAGTGCCTGTGGCTCAGTGAGTAGGGTGCCGGCCCCATATACCGAGGGTGGTGGGTTTGAACCCAGCTCCGGCCAAACTGCAACAAAAAAATAGCTGGGCATTGTGGCATGCGCCTGTAGTCCCAGCTACTCAGGAGGCTGAGGCAAGAGAATGGCCTAAACCCAGGAGTTGGAAGTTGCTGTCAGTTGTGACGCCACGGCACTCTACCAAGGGTGATAAAGTGACACTCTGTCTCAAAATACATATATATGTAGCATTGTTTGCTTAATCTACAGGAAAATTAAGGATAAAATTAAATTTGAAATATTTAAATTAAATCAAACATTAAATATTTAAATTAAATTAAATATTAAATATTTAAATTAAATTAAATATTAAATATTTAAATTAAATTAAATATTAAATATTTAAATTAAATTAAATAAATAATTAAATATTTGCTGTGCTAAATAGTGTAGGGGTCAAGAGCACAATTACTGGCTCAGTGCCTGTAGCACAGTGGTTACGGCGCCAGCCACATACACCAAAGGTGGCGGATTTCAACCCAGCCCAGGCCTGCTAAACAACGACAACTGCAACAAAAAATAGCTGGGTGTTGTGGCGGGCATCTGTAGTCCCAGCTACTTGGAGGCTGAGGCAAGAGAATTGCTTAAGCCCAAGAGTTTGAGGTTGCTGTGAACTGTGACACTATGGCACTCTATTGAGAGTGACATAGTGAGACTGTCTCATTAAAAAAAAAAAAAAAAAAAAAAAAGCACAATTACTGGGGTCAGATCACCTGGTCTACCTCTAATTAGCTGTGTGACCTCTGGAAAATTAGTTGAACTTCTGTGCCTTTCTCTAAAATGCAGATAGCAGCAGCATCTATTTCGAAGGAGTATTGTGGGATCCGTAGTACAGAGAACCTAGCAACTATAAAAGAAAATTTCAGAACACTCTTAATTTATTATGCTAAGGAGAGATTAGCTTTGGAACTGAGTCATATTTCTAATTTTTTAATTTTTTTGTAGAGACGGTCTCACTTTGTCGAGTGCAGTGACAGAGTCTCACTTTATCACCCTGGGTAGAGTGCTGTAGCGTCACAGCTCACAGCAACGTCCAACTCCTGGGCTTAGACCATTCTCTTGCCTCAGCCTCCCGAGTAGCTGGGACTACAGGCACCCGCCACAGTGCCCGGCTATTTTTTTGTTGCAGTTCACCCGGACCGGGGTTGAACCCGCCAACCTCGGTATACGGGGTGGTGCCCTACCCACTGAACCACAGGCGCGCCGCCCTCTAATTTGTTTCTTATCCTCCCCCTCCAATCTCTGATCTTTGTTATAAACCTCCTCCTTTATTGTCCTCTACCTAACTCACACCAGATGGCGCAAAAGACCCCGTGACAGTTACATCTTCAATGTACAATGTTAAATATACTTAAAAAAAAAAAAAAAAAAAAAAATCTGTGGCGCCGGCCACATATACCTAGGGTGGCAGGTTCAAATCCAGCCCTGGCCTGCTAAGCAACAATGACAACTGCAACCAAAAAAACACACAAAAGCTAGGCGTTGTGTCAGGCGCCTGTAGTCCCAGCTACTTGGGAGGCTGAGGCAAGAGAATCACTTAAGCCCAAGAATTTGAGGTTGCTGTGAGTTGTGATGTCACACTACTCTACCGAGGGTGACAGCTTGAGACTCTGTCTCAAAAAAAAGACTATCTCAATTAATCAGGTTATTGAAACTATTAACTAAACCTTACACAGAAAGATGTTAAAATTGTTATGCTTCCCTTAACTTTATGCGATCTTAAACTTATACACTTTGGAAGCTTGTATTTGGAATCTGTACTTTGTAGGCAGTTTTCCTTAAACTTTTCCTATGAGGCTCGGCGCCTGTAGCTCAAGCAGCTATGGCGGAGCTGGAGCTGGACGGTTCGAATCCAGCCCGGGCCTGCCAGACAATAATGATGAGAACTACAACCAAAAAAGAAAAATAGTCGGGCATCGTAGCGGGCGCCTGTAGTCCCAGCTACTCGGGAGGCTGAGGCAAGAGAATCTCTTAAACCCAAGAGTTGGAGGTTGCTGTGAGCTGTAATGCTACAGCACTCTACCCAGAGCAACAGCTTGAGACTGTGTCTAAAAAAAAAAACTTTCTGTGAATACACACACACACACAGTTTCTTTCTCTCTCTCTTTTTTTTTTTTTTTTTTTTTTTTTTTGCCGTTTTTGGCTAGGGCCGGGTTTGAACCCACCACCTTCGGTATATGGGGACGGTGCCCAAATCCTTGAGCCACAGGCACCGCCCCACTTTTTCTTATATATACACACATACTAACTAGATTCTGACCCTTTTGTTAACTTTAGGTTGACACACTGTACAACACACCGTATTATAATAAGCAAATATTAAGCCTTCTGAGTAGTATACGACATTTAGATAGAAATCTTGTCCAAATTCCTATCTTTGGCCTTCTCCCATTTATTTTTGCGACCTCTTCTGTTTTTTTGTAGAGACACTTTATTACCTTTGGTAGAGTGCCGTGGCATCACACAGTTCACAGCAACCTCCAATTCCTGGGTATAGGTGATTCTTTTGCTTCAGCCTCCCAAGTAGCTGGGACCACAGGCGCCCACCACAACGCCCGGCTATCTTTCTGCTGCAGTTTGGCCAGGGTTGGGTTTGAACCCACCACCCTCGGTATATGGGGACGGCGCCCTACCCACTGAGCTACAGGCGCCGCCCTGCGACCTCTTCTTACACTTAAGTATCTGTGATCTGGAAACGAGTTATCAGAGTAAGTGAAAATAAACCACCAGAAGAGTTAAATGCCATTCTTGCTGCTCTCTTTTAATTAAAAATCCTACGAAGACATACCCACTTGGACATTAATCAACAATCAATTAGTAAGGAAAAGCTACCAAAGCAGTAACCTTAACCAATGTCGAAAAGTTCTCTTGACCAACATGGCTCTCTTCCCCTTAGGACCACAGTTATAGATGCAGTCAGAGAAAATATTTTTATCAGGTCCTTCGGGTATTCTGTAGAAAATCAGACAAAACACAAATTATTCTCTTTAGTCCGATCATGAGCACTGCAAGTAATTCTCTCCCTTAATTTTTTTTTTTTTTTATAAAAGGTGTTTTCTTCGTTTGTAGCCCCTTCTACTACAAAGTTCCAAAAAGTTTTACACTATTCCAACCGCAGTTAAGAGGTAATATGGGGGTATAGGGGATGGTAATGCGAGGCAGCCTCAGAACCGCCAACTCTGCGCAGGTGGAGTTGTGCAGTTGGTTGGGGCGCTGGCCGGTGGCGGCCCGCACGCACCGGCGCTCAGCAGAGGCGAGTGCGCGGTCGCGGCTGCAGCTGGCGCTGGCGACGCTTGCGCTGGCCGTAGAAGAGCTTCTGAACTAACTTGCGCTCGTGGCCGCCCGGTACCGGCCGGTTCGTGCGCAGTTCCTGTTCGCGCCGCGTCCGGCCCTTGCTGCGGCCGGCCCCGCAAGCTGGGAAGTCGCGTAGGTAGTAGTAGTCGAGGCAGTCGTGAAGTTCATCCTCGAAGTTCACGGGCGGCTGGGCCCGAGGCCGGGCGCACTGAAGGGCGCGGCAGGATCCCTGATCCATCGCACCCAGCAGCCAGACCGCCCGCCCGCGGGCGCGCTCTGGGAAGGCCGAGCGGCCCCGCTCTACGCTCCGATTGGCTCCGCTAGATGTAGGGGCGGGCCTCTATGACGCCACAGAGTGGGCGGTGCCGTAGGCGGTGCATGTGCAGTCCAGTCACTGCATCAGAGACTGAGTATTTAAGGCCTGGGCGCCGGGAGCCGGATGGAGGCGGTGGATAAACGGACCTAGCATTATTTTTCTGTCAAAAATAGAAAACTATCGGGCGGCGCCTGTGGCTCAAAGGCGCCGGCCCCATATGCTGGAGGTGGAGGGTTCAAACCCAGGCCCGGCCAGAAACTGGGGGGAAAAAAAAAAAAAAAGAAAAGAAAACTATCCAAGTGTCCACAAAGAGGCACTGTTTCAAGACAGCGTGAGCCTGTGCATACCTCCGAAGGACTTCTATCAGCCACTACCATTAGGAAAGTACTCATTCACGAATGATGACAAAGTGCAGATGTACCTTATGAAGAAATACCTGTGTTACCCCAGTCATGTATTATTAAAAGGAAATATGCCTGTATAAAAGATGGAAAGGAAATTCATCAAATGTTAAAAGTATATCCGTCTGGTAGAGCCATGCATATTTTACATTTGCGCTTTTTGCTTTCAACGAGTCCATTCCAATCTCGGTAAGGAAGGAGCGCAGTGGAGGCGAAAAAGGCAGGCTGCCTGATGCCAGGCACGAACCGAAGGCGGGTTCGGCCCTGCCAGCCCAGCTTTTCGCGTCCTAGGAGGTATGGTCCGCGCGCTATTTCGGATTATCCTTGGGTCCAGACACCCTGGGGTCCTGTGAAGCTAAACGCTACAGCTTGAGGGGCCAGCCGGTCACGTGGGGGAGGAGCCAGCGGCTCTGCCCGCCAGTCACAGCTGCCCAGTCTCTGGGGCTAGAGCATAGTGTGCGCGACAGTAGCTGCAGCGGGGAGAAGAATCAGGCCAGGCGAACTGCGCTCAGACGAGTCCCAGTTCTCTCTCGCCGAATGCTACGCCGCGGAGCTTGATTCATTATACTCTGCGGCACATTATACTCCGAGCTCTGCGTGGACTCCCAAGTCTAATTACCTAATTACTGCCTCCCCAAACGCTGCTCTCAGCGAGCTAAGGCGAAGCAGGCCTTGTTTTGGCTTGGTTTGATGAGCACAGATAATTCTTGTCCCACAAAAATTCCAGCTACTCCTCGGGGATTTTCAAAAGATCGAAAATAATTCTCTGCTTAAAAAGAGGAAAAGAAAAACTTGTGAAATATTTGATCATGTTAAATTTCACTCTGTGACTAAGCTACGGATTTGCACCCTGGAGCCAGATCCCTGGTGGTGGTGTGGCCGTTATACCACACCCTGAGGACAATTTTGGTGGTTTCTGAAATGAAATGAGTCCCAAGAGAGTGTTTTTAATAAAACACCGAGGGGGCTCGGCCCTGTGGCTCAAGCAGCTAAAGCGTGCCAGCCACATACACCTGAGCTGCCGGGTTCGAATCCAGCCCCGGGCCGCCAAACAACAATGATGACTGCAACCAAAAATAGCCGGCTGTTGTGGCGGGCACCTGTAGTCCCAGCTACTTGGGAGGCAGAGGCAGGAGAATCGCTTGAGCCCAGGAGTTGGAGGTTGCTGTGAGCTGTGATGCTACAGCACTCTACCCAGGGCCACATCTTGAGGTTCTGTCTCTAAATAAATAAATAAATAAATAAATAAATAAATAAATGAAAAATAAAACACTGAAGTGATTTTTTATTTCCACCCTTATGTCTTTTTTTCTTTTTTGAAACAGGTTTTCCCTGTATCGCCCAGGCTGGAGAACAGTGGCACGATCTGTAGGATCTTTGCCTCCTTGACTTGCCAGAGTGCTCCTATTACAGGTGTGAGCCACCCACCCCACTCTACATTATCTCTTTAAAAAAATAATCTTTTTAAAGTTTATGGTAATATTCAGACATTAAAAAAAATGAAGTGAATAGAAAAACGAACTCTTACATCTCATCCCAGGGATTCAACAGTTATCAAGCTCCTGAAACATTTGCTATTTGTTTTCTTCCACTGCATCCTTTTAGATCAAATTGCAGACATTATGTCATTTCACTCCTATATATCTCATATTACTGCTCTAAAAAAAGTAGATCTTTGGCTTATGTAACCACAATGCCATTTTCATACCTGACAAAATCATCTGGCCCCAGTATTATCTAAAAACCAGTCCAGAACAGAATTGCTCTGATTATCTAAAATACATTATTTCACCACTGGTTTGTTCAACTCAGAATACATGCAAAATCTACACGTGAAATTTGCTTATATGGCTTTTAAGTCTTTTATATTTTAGAGCAACCCTCAACCCCCACCACCCTTTTAACTTTTCCCTGGTATTGACTTGTAGAAATTGGGTCAGTTGTCCCGCAGAATGTCCCACTTTGTGGATTTGACTGCTTCTTTCTGGTATCACTTAAATTCTTCCTCTTCCATATTTCCTGTAAGTTGAAGAATATAGGGGCTTGTTTATACTCAGATTCAATTTTGAGGGACAAAAAAGCTTTTTTTTTTTTTTTTGCAGTTTTGGCCAGGGCTGGGTTTGAACCCACCACCTCCGGCATATGGGACTGGTGCCCTACTCCACAGGCACCACTCTGGACAAAAAAGCTTTTTAGGAAATAATGTATGGTGGGATCTCACAATGACTCCTTGTCCCACTTTTAGTGATGTGGGATGAGGTGGTGACATTCTGACCTTGCAATTGGAAAGCCTCGATTTACTTTTATCTAATGATTATGTCCATTGTTCATTTCCTATTTGCTGTTACTTTCATTTGCTATTATTTCATCAGGGGTTGTGGTAATTTTCTAAATCATCCCTTCTACATTTATTAGTTAGAACTCTCTCCCTCGTGAACTATTTGATTAGCCTGAAATACCCTTTGACGCAAAAGGCAGGACAAATGAGTAATTATTCCCCTTTAAAGGTGGTTTTTCAGGGACTGTAATGGACTTTGTTTTTCCCCTTGAGAGTCATGAACTTGTGGATCTTTAAAAAATACAGTCAATGTGTTTCAATTTTATTCTTTTGATGCTCAAATTTCCTCATTTTTTTTTTGGCTAGTGGAAAGTCCTTCATGTAATTTCTCTGTTCTTTTGCCTTTAACTTAATAGTCTTGGAGAAAGTCCTTGCTTTTTGCCACACCAAAATGTCTAGGCTCATCCTATACATTTATGCCCTAGACCCAGAATCAGCCAGGGTTATCCTGTAAATTTATGACCTAGACCTAGCATCAGTCATTTCTCCAAGGAGTCCTAGATCCTTTCGGTGTGGGAAATGGGATCTAGAGGCAACAGTCTTAGTGCTAAGTGTGTTATGTCCCTTCATCTTCTTGAACAAAATTTACATGAGTCCATTGGTTTGGACTGAGCTCCTGTACTAGGTCCAAAAGACCAAACCCAAATGGAGTCACTCATGCTGAAGTCCCACGGTACCAAGCCAAAACCAAGTTGTTTATCTGACTTTCTAAGAAATCAAGAGAAAGAGGGAAACTAGCAAATCTCTAAATAGGGCAGCGCTAGCTGGCATGATAAGTCCTTTTTGGGCCGGGCGCAGTGGCTCAAAAATAGCCAGGTGTTGGCTCAGCACCCATAGCACAGTGGTTACCATGGCCGAGGCTGGTGGGTTAGAACTCAGCCCGGGCCAGCCGAACAACAATGACAACTGAAACAAAAAAATAGCTGGGCGTTGTGGTGGGCACCTGTAGTCCCAGCTACTTGGGAGGCTGAGACAAGAGAACTGCGTAAGCCCAAGAGTTTGAGGTTGCACAGAGAACTCATATTTATTAGCAAGAAAAGAACATGTGACCCCATTTCAGGGTGGGCAAGGGACTTAAAGAGAAACTTCTCTAAAGAAGACAGACACAAAATCTACAAACACATGAAAAAAAGCTCATCATCCTTAATCATCAGAGAAATGCA
>CAUYPK010073934.1:0-29827 GCA_963574355.1 Loris lydekkerianus
ACAAGAAAAGAAAATTATAGACCAATATCACTAATGAATATAGATGCAAAAATATTCAACAAGATCCTAACAAACAGAATCCAGCAACACATCAAACAAATTATACATCATGACCAAGTTGGTTTTATCCCAGGGTCTCAAGCCTGGTTCAATATATGTAAATCTATAAATATAATTCAGCACATAAACAAATTATAAAACAAAGACCATATGATTCTCTCAATTGATGCAGAAAAAGCTTTTGATAATATCCAGCATCGCTTCATGATCAGAACACTTAAGAAAATTGGTATAGAAGGGACATTTCTTAAACTGATAGAGGCCGTCTACAGCAAACTCACAGCCAATATCGTATTGAATGGAGTTAAATTGAAATCATTTCCATTCAGATCAGGAACCAGACAAGGCTGCCCATTGTCTCCACTGCTCTTTAACGTTGTAATGGAAGTTTTAGCGATCGCAATTAGGGAAGAAAAGGTGATCAAGGGCATCCATATAGTGTCAGAAGAAATCAAACTTTTGCTCTTCATAGATGATATGATCGTATATCTGGAAAACACCAGCAATTCTACTACAAAACTCTTAGAAGTGGTCAAGGAATACAGCAGCGTCTCAGGTTACAAAGTCAACATTCATAAATTGGTAGCTTTTATATACACCAACAATAGTCAAGCTGAAAAAATAGTTAAGGACTCTATTCCATTCACATTAGTGCCAAAGAAGATTAAATATTTGGGAGTTTATCTAACAAAGGATGTGAAAGATCTCTATAAAGACAACTATAAAACTCTAAGAAAACAAATAGCTGAAAATGTTAACACATGGAAAAACATTCCATGCTCATGGCTGGGACGTATCAACATTGTTAAAATGTCCATACTACCCAAAGCAATATATAATTTTCATGCAATCCCTATTAAAGTTCTACTGTCATACTTTAAAGATCTTGAAAAAATAATACTTCGTTTTATATGGAATCAGAAAAAAAACTCAAATAGCCAAAACATTACTCAGCAATAAAAATAAAGCAGGAGGAATCACACTACCAGACCTCAGACTATACTATAAATCAATAGTGATCAAAACAGCATGGTACTGGCACAAAAACAGAAAGGTAGATGTCTAAAACAGAATAGAGAACCAAGAAATGAATGCAGCTACTTACCATTATTTGATCTTTGACAAGCCAATTAAAAACATTCAGTGGGGAAAAAAATCCCCTATTTTACAAATGGTGCTGGGTGAACTGGCTGGGAACCTGTAGAAGACTGAAACTGGACCCACACCTTTCACCATTAACTAATATAGACTCTCACTGGATTAAAGATTTAAACTTAAGACATGAAACTATAAAATTACTAGAAGAGAGTGCAGGGAAAACTCTTGAAGAAATCCATCTGGGCGAATATTTTATGAGGAGGACCCTCAGGCAATTGAAGCAGCTTTAAAAATACACGATTGAGACCTGATCAAACTAAAAAGCTTCTGCACAGCAAAGAATACAATAAGTAAAGCAAGCAGACAGCCCTCAGAATGGGAGAAGATATTTGCAGGTTATATATCTGACAAATGTTTAATAACCAGAATCCAAAGAGAACTCAATCGTATTAGCAAGAAAAGAATAAGTGATCCCATCACAGGTTGGGCAAGGGACTTGAAGAGAAACTTCTCTGAAGAAGACAGGCACACAGCCTACAGACATATGAAAAAATGCTCATCATCCTTAATCATCAGACAAATGCAAATCAAAACTACTTTGAGATATCATGTAACTCCAGTAAGATTAGCCCATATCACAAAACCCTAAACCAGAGATGTTGGCGTGGATGTGGAGAAAAGGGAACACTTCTACACTGCTGGTGGGAATGCAAATTAATACATTTTTTTTGGAAAAATGTTTGGAGAACACATGGAGATCTAAAAATAGATCTGCCATTCAGTCCTATCATTACTCTACTGGTATATACCCAGAAGACCAAAAATCACATTATAACAAAGATATTTGCACCAGAATGTTTATTGCAGCCCAATTCACAATTGCTAAGTCATGGAAAAACCCCAAGTGCCCATCGATCCACAAATGGATTAATAAATTGTGGTATATGTACACCATTGAATATTATGCAGCCTTTAAGAAAGATGGAGACTTTACCTCTTTCATGTTTGCATGGATGGAGCTGGAACATATTCTTCTTAGTAAAGTATCTCAGAAATGAAAGAAAAAGTATCCAATGTACTCAGCCCTATTATGAAACTAATTTATGGGTCTCATATGAAAGCTATAACCCAGTTATAACCTAAGAATATGGGGAAGAGGGAGAGGGAGAGAAGGGAGTGGGGAGGATGAGCAAAGGGAGGGTGATTGGTGGGATTACACCTGCGGTGCATCTTACAAGGGTACTTGTGAAACTTAGCAAATGTAGAATATAATTGTCTTAATACAATAACTAAGAAAATGCCAGGAAGGCTATGTTAACCAGTGTGGTGAAAATTTGTCAGTCTATGGTGCCCCATGAATGCATTAATGTATACAGCTATGATTTAATATTAATTTTTAAAAAACTTAATTGAACCCCCATGCACTTACACAATTATATTGTAGTCTTTAGACTGTGCAGTTTATGTGCAATTCTTTTTTTTTTAGCCCTTACAAACCACATACAAAGTAAGTGCTTTTGTTACCCCAAATTTCAGGAAAAAAAATTCCTTAGTTTTAAAGCTACAAGTACTAAGTAACTTACTAAGCTTCATATCATTATTAAATGGCTGAGTTCAGGCTTATATATATCTCTGTCAAAACTTCAAAAATCTATGATAAATTAATCACAAATTATATGTTGCTTTGGATAAAATCATTGATTAAAAAAAAAAAAGAAAAGGGAACACTTCTACACTGCTGGTGGGAATGCAAATTAATACATTTCTTTTGGAAAGATGTTTGGAGAACACTTGGAGATCTAAAAATAGATCTGCCATTTAATCCTATAATTCCTCTACTAGGTACATATCCAGAAGACCAAAAATCACATTATAACAAAGATATTTGTACCAGAATGTTTATTGCAGCCCAATTCATAATTGCTAAGTCATGGGAAAAGCCCAAGTGCCCATCGACCCACAAATGGATTAATAAATTGTGCTATATGTACCATGGAATATTATGGAGCCTTAAAGAAAGATGGAGACTTTACCTCTTTCATGTTCACATGGATGGAGCTGGAACATATTCTTCTTAGTAAAGTATCTCACGAATGGAAAAGTATCCAATTTACTCAGCCCTACTCTGAAACTAATTTATGCTTTCATATGAAATCTATAACCCAATTATAGCCCAATAATATGGGGAAAGGGGAAAGGAAGGGAAGGGGAGTAGGGATTATCTTGCATTTGGCAATGACTTTTTAGATACATCAAAGGCCTGATCTATGAAAGAAAGACTGGATAAGCTGGGCTTAATTATAATTAAAACTTTCTATGTGTGAAAGACACTGTCAGGAGACTGAAAAAAGAAGCCATAGACTGGGAAAATATATTTTCAAAAGACATATTTGATAAAGGACTATTATCAAAAATGCACAAAGACACTCAATAATAAGAACACAAACAACTCAATTTAAAAATATACAAAGATACTAATAAACACTTTACCAAAGAAGATACACAAATGGTGAATAATCATATGAAAAGATGTCCCACATCACATGCCATTAGAAAAATGAAAATTAAAACAATGAAATATCCCAATTTAAAAAAAAAATAGGTGCTTCAGTGGCAATTGAAGCAGAGGTGGTAAAGAGGTAAGTCTTTAAGACTTTTAGATTCTAAGTTACTTTTTCTGTGGAAAAACTTTAATGTGGTTTTTTGCAGACAAACATTCAGTGATTTATTTGAATTAAAAATGATTATCATAATCTTTTAGCATGTACTGAGAAATAACATATTTCTATATTTTAACACTTTTGTGGGCCTTGCTTTAAAACTCGGGAAAATAAAACTCAGGGGAAAAAATATAATACAACTTGATATTCTTCCAAATAATTGTAGAAAATGGGAGGGGAAAAAAAACCCTAAGTTTTCTCTACAGTTATGTCCTACAGTTGCAAATCAAACACTGGACAAACTATTATATATCATAGTATATATAATAATTAAAACAAATATTAGCAAATAAAAGCATCCCCCCAAAAAGGCCAAATAAAAGCCTCTTAAGGCTCTCTGTCATTTTAGAAAAGTAGAAGAATGGACTCTACCAATTTAAAATGAAAAACTACTTAACCATGCCCTCTACTCATGTTCAATTTATTTCCTTCTGTTTTTAAATTTTCATTTTTTTACTACTAGAGTCATTAGTACTGAAAGAGGTCTATACCCAAATAGAATTATTTGGAAAGGAAATAAAATAATAATGTTTATCCCTTCATTTTTCTCAATCATATTAAAAAACACCTCTTTGCCCTACTTACAGTTCAACAGTTGCTATAGTACAAATTGGTAATGTGACTCTGAACTTCATTTTATTCAATTATTGTTGAGACCCCTACCTTGGGCCTATCACTGGGAGAAACGTACTTACAAGGAAGACACGGGTTTTCTTCTGCAGGAATTTATCCTTTAGTTAGGGGAAACTAGCTATGTGGAAACTAGCTAACAGTAAACAGTTTTTCTAAGTGATTTGTAGACTGGCCTGGAAGGCTGGAATCTGAGTCTGCAGAGCAGGGGGATCAGCAAGCGGATCAATGGAGTTTGTACTGTTACTCGATTTTCAAAGCTTCCCATCTGCATTCTGAAATCTTGTGCTAAAGAGAAACATCTGAGTTGTGAGATCCTGCCACAGAGGGTAGAGTCTGCATAAAGAATGAACTACCCAAACGTCAAGGCAAAATGGGGGAGAGAGGAGGGGCTCACTGCAAGGAGCCAGCCTTCAGCAGGTCTTATCAGGGTGGGTCAGAACCAATTGTGAGAGTTTAATTTGTGTTGTTCTGAATGGCTGACCCTAAAAAGATAGCTTAGGATAGGGACACCCACAGCAACTGGGAAAAGCAGGTTCCTCATGGTGATTAATGAAAAGTCTTGGCCTCTGACACTCATAAACTCACATAGAAAATTAAATTTCCCGCAAGATTTTTCCTCTGCCTGTGGCTGGAAAAGCCTGTTTCTCTCCTGGGGAATACAGGCAGAGAAAAGAATTATAACAAGAAAATACAATTACCTGGGTTTTCAGGGCTGCCTGGCTCTTTTATCCAACTGCTGAGACTCAGCTAGCCCACAGTGAAGGCCAGGTGATAAAGGATAAACTGTAGTGAGCCCCCTTCCATGCACTGGCACTTTACAGACTTTATCTCATGTAAGATGCTCCATGTAATCCCTCAGGATAGACACCAATAGAAGGAGCCCTCTGATTTTCCTGAGGAAATCAAAGTCAAGAGGCAAAACCTCTTTGGTTAATATTCCAGGGTCATAGAATATTATCCTCCCTTTCCTAACGCATTTAACAAAACAACCAGGAGTTTTGAGGGAGGATGAGAGGAAAAGATTCATAGGTCAATCCAAGGGGGATGTTTAGAGCAATGAAACTATCCTATATGAAACTGTAATGGCGATCTTTATGTATTTTTCAAAACCTATAGAACACAAAGAATGAAACTTAATGTAAACTATGAATTATAGTTATTAGTAATATATCGATATTGGTTTACCAATTATAATACATATATCACACTAATCAAAGATGTTAACATTTGGAAAACTGTTCTTCAGATGGAGGGGAATAGGATGAGTATATGGAATTCTCTATAAGATCTGCTTAATCTTTCTATAAATCTAAAACTGCACTAAAAGATAAAGTCTATTATGTATATGACATGATGATGATAATGCCACCCACTGAGAACCTGCCTTTATTAAAGTCTTGGAGTGAATCTTGCCTTTCTCCCAATGGAGGTATAGGAGGCATTGTGACTTTTTTTTTCCCCCTAGAGGGATCTCACTCTGTTACATAGACTGGAGTGCAATGCAACAATCATAGCTCACTGCAACCTCAGTCTCTTGGGCTCAATAGATCCTTCTCCCTTAGCCTCCCAAATAGCTGGCACTATAAGCACATGCCACCAATATCCTGCTAATTTTTGTTTGTTTCTCTTGTCTTGTGGAGACAGGGTCTTACTATATTGCCTAGGTTGGTTCGTCTCTGGATATTTTAAGTTACTCCATGAATTCAAGAAATTGAGGGGGGGGTGTTTCTTTTTGTGGTATCCCTCATATTAATATTTCAACAAATAAATGGAGAGTGGGTGTCATAGCAGGTGCCACTGATACATGGTGATGATTAAAATAATTTGTATTTGAAGAATGAACAAAATTAGTTGTGCATTATGGTCAGCAGGCTTGGGGCTGTTTATCAGCCCACTTAACCCTCAATCACAGGTTGATAAAGGAAGTGTCTCTACAGTGTAAGGAGAAGAGTTCCACAACTGAAAAAGAGTTTTCCAACCACTACTCCATGTGCTTCTGCTTCTTCCTTAAGATGTTCTATAGTTGCAGATAATTCACAAACCCTACTCTACTATTTGATAGAGTGAGAAGTTAAGAATCTTCTCCTTCAGAGGAAATCTTACATGGAACATGCAACAGAGATGAAAGTCCAGAGCCTTCCTGTAATGATGTTAGTCAGATTATGAGGCCACTCCAAGGATGCCCAAGACTCTACAGAGCATAGAGGTAAATTAAGAGCAAAAGACAGAACACTGGAGATCCAAGTGTCTCCACCAGCCTGACAGCAATCAGCTTCTGATGCAAGGCTGGTCGTGTCACCACTCAGCATCTTGCTGCCTTATCTAGGAGATGGCACTTCTTTCTGCCTGGGATCCCAGTTTTCTCTGTTACACCGTAGAGACACCTCATTTATCAACCTATGATTGAGGGTTAAGTGAACTAATAAACAGTCCCAAGCCTCAACCTATGATTGAGGGTTAAGTGAACTGATAAACAGCCCCAAGCCTGCTGACATAATGCACAACTAATCTTGTTCATTCTCCAAGTACAAATTCAATTGTTTTAATCATCACCGTGTATCAGTGGCACCTGCTGTGACACCCACTCTTTCTATTTATTTGTTGAAATATTAATATGAGAGACACTACAAAAATTTTGATATACACAAAAATTAAGACATTTAAATCATTTTGATTACTGTATTTCCTCAAATAATCACCACAACAATCTATGAACTTTTGTATTCTTATAAACCATTTTTGAAAACACTGTTTCCACTCATTTTCTCCAAGTGCTAGAAGCTCACTTTTATAGATGTGAACAGCTTCTTTGGAGCTGGAGAAGCTTCTTCTGTGTATGCAACTTTTTACTATAGAGAAGAGGAAATAATGAATGGGGACTATGGGGTGGATGAGTCATAACTTTAAACCCTGTGGACTCCAGGAACTAAATGGTGATGCTGGCTGTGTAAGCAGACACATTGTCATTGGTGCAAGATGGTCCCCTGCAGTCCCATCCTTGGCTGATATCCTTGATTCTTCCTGAAAACATTTAGTAGGCATACTGTTGTCTACTACTGAGCTATGACAGTCCTTTTTTCCTCTAGGAGAACAGTTGTAACATACCACTTTTGGAGAGGAAAGTTGGCACTGTTCTCTTTCTGACACTTCGAGATGATTCACTTTTGTTGCTGGATTTTCATTGGCAAAAACATCCACACTATCAACTGACAATTATTCTCTGGGTCAAACTGGTAAATCCAGTTTTCAACCCCAATATCAATGTCTGAAATACATCTAGACTTACCTCCATTGAATCCAACCAGCATTCAACACAAATATGCCTTTGTTCATCTGTCAAAGTGTGAGGCACCCTTTCGGATGAAACTTTCCTGATTTGAAGATAAGCAGGATTTTGGACACTCGTGGTGATCTGATCTGTAGGGCTGCTTCAATGTCCTTAAATTTTGCTCAATAGTTTTTGTGAACCATTTTCTCCATAGTGGTGATGTTTTTCTCAGTCACTGCAGTCACCACACACACGCCTCTCCTTGTTTTTCACTGAAGCCTCTTCTAAGTTCTTGAAACCACCAAAAAAAAATGTGAATCATGAAAATAGTAAGGTCCCTAAAAGCCTGTTGCAAATGCTCATAACTTTAAGACTCCTTTAATCCACTTTTCAAATCCTAGAAAATCATAGCACAAAAGTGCTCTCTTCCCTGCTCCCTGGCTGATGCCTACTGAGTGCTGTGTGGACAGAAACAAATGAGACCCTTCCAGCAATATCAATAAGCCAAACAAGTTGGAACTTGCATAGGTGAATCAGAAAGGACACTGCTGTTGACTCTATTTCTTGGAAGTGAAATAATTGACCATAACACAGTCTGTCTCAAAACTTTTTTAGTGACCTTTGTACATTGTCTTATGTCCCTATGATTATAACCACAGCAGGTACATAGCTGAACATAGGGGCAAAGCTGAATAAAATACACTGTGCCTTCCTTGCAATGTCCCAAAGGGAAAGCATGGCAAAGACACATGATTAGCTGCTAAATATACTGAGCAGAAAGCAAAGAGCTTCAGGAGCGCAGAGATCCATGGATGCTAGGAAAGAGAAGGAACGGGAAAACATTTGTCTACAGACTTAAAGAGTGAAATGATAGCACGTTTGGGGTTTGTTTAAAAACTCTCCAACAAGATTAGCAAAATGTTTCTAATTATTAAAACTGAGTCCTAAGTTCTTGAAATCTATCATTTTCTGTATTTTAGGATATATCTGAAATGTTTCATTATGAAGGGGCAAGTCTTTTAAGCAAACTATGCATCATGCCCGTCCTAAACACTTGGCACATTACCTTGTTCAATCTTTAAAAACGAAAAATCTAACAGTGAAAGTGAGCTTTCTGACTCTAAGAAAACCTTCATGGAAAGGTGGATTTTGAATTGGACTTTGACTTATAGGTATATAAAGGCATTCCAGGGGAAAGAGGATCATGAATAAACCCCCTGAGATAAGACCCACGAGTTGGAACTGGTGCTATGAGGAGATGATTTCACAACTAATGAATACACATTTTATTATCCAATTACCACAAGCCAATTGTCTCATCACCTAATCCTAATCAGCCATGAGTAAACTAATACAGGCAGATCAGTGAGGCTGAGAGTCAAGTATTGGAATAGAAGACTCTATTCAAGTGTCTTAGGGAATAAAAGGACTTGAAAATATGCCATGATTTGCTCTGTCTCATGTCCTGACTGCAGTATGAGAACGAGGGGGAAGCTCTGGCCTCTCCTAACTTCTAGAAAAGTAACAGAGTAACTTTCCTTTCTCCTTCCTTTTTTACTTCCAGATCCTAGGCAAAAGGTATTTCCTGAGCACTTAACAGCATGCCGGATACCAGGCTGGATGCTGAGGATCTAGGGGTTCTATACACAGGTTCAGCCCTCCAGAGCTCCAAGAGGAGATTAGCATCCAAGAAAGGTGAGCAGCAACACAAGTGCAGAGGGAAGGGCTGCCCAGGACTGAGGCTGCGTGGAGCAAGCAGAGCCTGCATTCCGCTAGGAAACACAGACAGGGCTTAGGAAGTCAACAACAGACAGGGCCACTCAGAAACAGGTAGGCATGTTGAAGATGGGTTTGGCTGGGAGATGAAGGTAGGAGGTTTTATCGAAGGGTGGTAAAAAAGATTACAAAGTAAAAGAAAGATTGCCATTCTAAAGGTAATGTAAAGCTACTGATGTTTTCTGACTACAGTGTAGAGAAGAGTGCATATGCATTGTTGTAGATCACACAGGCCAAGTTTTTAATACCTCCCCATGTCTACACTCTTTTCTTGTGACTTCTCAGTTTCCCATGGAGGCATGAGTAGAGCATATTTTCCCACTCTTCAACTTTGGAATGAGCTATAAAACTTGTTTTAACCAATGGGATCTGAGCAGATACATGTATGACACAAAGCTGGGATATGAAATACGCTTTTGTAGTAGGGCCTTTTCTCTTGCACTTCTGATGTCACCATGACAAAGACATCCCCTGGACAGACTGATGCTCAAAAGAGAATGAGAGACACACAGACTTGCAATGAGAAGTGAAGGTTCCCCAGCCATTGCCGTCAAAGCAGAACCACTCAACCATGTGCTACTTAGATCGGTCAACCTCCAGCCAGCTCATGAGACATGAGCAAGCCCAGCTGAGATCAATGCAGCTGGGGTCCCCAATGTGCAGGGGTCCATGAACTAAATAAATGCTTTTTGTTGCATGCCACTGACATTTTTGTGATTGCCAATTAGACATAATAGCTGTTTGATATGCTTACCTTATTTCCCTCCAGAAAAATCATGGAATACCTTATCAAAGAGACTAGTCACTTCATGGTCAACCATGAGCACTAATGAGGCTAAGGCTAGAAAGTATTTCTCTCCTCTTTTCATGGAAGGAAAGACAAGAAAGAGTTGGGAACAACTGTGGAAATCTATAAATGTAATTCAGCACACAAACAATGTGCTTATACCCTTCTATGTACTTGACCTGACCTAAGTCTCCCCAACAATCATAGAAGTTGGGAACATTCCAGAAGGATACTGGAAAAATTTCAGCCAATCCTGGGGAGTTGACAAGCAAACTGCCCTAGAAAGGTAAAGAGTATAAATCAGTAAAACTTTGACACCCTTATATACATATAGACACAACTTTGAAACCTAAATATTTTTGAGGTTTTGCACTGTACATGGATAAAAACATTTTCATCATATAAAGGGAAATTTCTTTTATAACAAATTAATCTTTTTCAGCATATTGAAACTCACATATCTGAAGTGATAATAGAGTATCTTGGGCATATTTAACACATTTTAGTTTTCTAATTTTATACTATTGGCTGACCTTTAATATTTCAAAAGGTTAAAATGGCACAGGCCACACAACTATCAGCAACTCTGTTATTAGAAAAAAAAAAAAAAAAAACTGTACAACTTGAACATTTCAGTCCTGAGATCTTATCTTCTTTTTGTGACAGCTAGTTCCAAGCAAGCTTGGGTAAATCAGTCTTTTATATCTCTTACTTCCCTAATCCAGAAATTGGGGGCATAAGCTGGTGAGAGAAAAGGAGAAAGAGAGAGAAAGAAAAAGTTAGTTGTCCCTGTTCAAACCCTAACAAATTTTCTCTTTCTTACACAGATTGGGCAGACATGAATGCAGAGTGGTTTGTAAAGCTCAAGTGTGGCCACAGCCTCAGAGTTGGCTCCATGCCCCTGGCCCACCATCCTTCCAGAAATTCCATGACAGCAGTTGTGGCTCAGCTCATGTCCTGCTTAGTTCCAGAATGGATGCTCTCTCTGACTAAATCTGCCTATGGGATGAATCAGAAAATTCCAAGGCAGCAATTTGCCAAAGCCCTTCTAACTTTTAGGACAGTTTTATGCAGTTTTTAAAGTAGCATCTTAAACAAAATGGACCTTGTCAAAGTGTAAAAAGTACTCTTTTGTGCTTTTCTGTAAGCTTCTCCATGGCCTTACTTTATCCTTCAGCATTGTTCAACCTCTGAGCCTTTTCTCATTAATACCATCAACTTTTGACCACCTGACAGCCTCAGTTCATCCTACTGCCCCCCCCCCCCTTGTCCTAAGGGCCTGGTCCACTCATGCTCTCTGGGATGGAGTGCAGCCATATCAGGCAGACTGGGTATGCATCAGGGACCAGGGCTGCACACTTTAGAAATTACCCACCAGACTTGTCATTGTCAGGAGCAAGAACATCTTGTTATGATGACATGATCCTTATCTTGTCAGACAGAAATATCCCATTTTGAGAAACTAAACCTAACAGGGCAGAAAATGAGAAAGATACCAAATCCAGATTGTCAGGGAAAGTATTTATCAGAAGCCAATATAGCTCCAACCCTTCAGATTTAAGTTCAAAGAGCAAGATGTAGGCCTGGGCATTGTTGTGCTTAGCAAAACTCAGTCACTCCCTGATCAGAGACCAGCTAGCTCCCCAGGCCAAATATGAAGTGCCCTGTTGACCTGGACAGGGTCCCAGGTAATGTCTCACCTCACCTGGGGAAGGAGGGACCCGATGCCGTCTACAGCACCACCTGGTGGTTTCTACGTGCTGTGCTAGCCTACAGAGCCTGAAGATGCTAACAAAAACTGAACCAAAAGGCTACTCCCTGAAAGTCAAAGCTTCATTCTGCCTTTAATTCTTTCTCTCATCTCTCACCCTTGTTCAATTGTTAAGATTTCTCTTCTCCTTGTAATGAGCATGGTGAGAAAAAACTCAGGCAATCGCCAATTGAATTTGAAATAAGGCAATTTACTCATTTTCTTTGCTAGGGTGCATTAACCATCAAATCAGCCAGACCCACTGTTGGAATATACAAGGATATGTTCTTTTCAGCTCTACTAGGTATAGAAAATGATTATTTCCAGGTACAATTATTCACAAGTCCCCTCCCATGATAACTCCTGATCTTTCCAAAGAAATCACAGTAGACAAAGGGGGCACAGAATGTTCTGAAAGTGAGCAAGAAACAGAACTCTGGAGCAACATAAGCAAAGCAGGCCATTAAGATACTTTAAACACTTAGCAAAGAATACTTCCTTTGAGATATTGACCTATTATTTGCTCAGTACTGTTTTTATCTGCTTAAATTTCATGCAAACAGCCTTTGTAATTCTTGCCTCAGGGTATATTTTGCAGAAAAGGATGCAGAAGCCACTGAGATTGGGAGCTTCTTGTCCTCTGCAATGGCCTCCTGAGGAGGAAAAAATATTGGGTGTCCCACAGATGGAGTGGAAAGAGGGAATTCTGTGGAGAGAGAAGGGAGAGCAGGGTAGAGTTCCTTATGTTGGGGACTGCATTCCATGTAGTCCATAAGATTCCAAGGGAATACTAGGGTAAGGGGGATGGATCAAATGACCCAAAGCACCAGGGCCCCTGGCCTTACCAAAGAATCTGGTAGCTCAAGCTAAATCTGAACAGGTCCTACAGACTGGAAAAATGCATTAACCAATGTTGACCCATGACTCATGAGTGGTGAGGTCTCGCCTTTGCTAATCACTGTGAATGACCCCAGAACTTTGACACAACCCTAGCGTAGAGAGATGCCCACAGTAACACCTGAGGTGAAATTTTCTGTCAACCCAGCATAATGAGGCTTGAACACTGGAAAATAATGCAAGATAATCTTTCCTGCACACTCTACAGTCTACATCAAAGACTCGGATTTATACCACCCCAAACACATTGGCAGGATTTTGCCAAACATGCCACCAGAACAGTGATTCTCAACTTCCTAATGCCGTGACCCTTTAATACAGTTCCTGTGGGTCACGATAGGAGAGAACAACTGCACTAGCATTATAGGGACCCAGGAGGAAATATAAAATGGAGACTTAGCACAAAGATTCAAAAGTAAGAAATTAAAATCCAAGAAGCCTGTGAGGACTTCCAGTGTCTCTGAGATTTCACTTTCTCACCTTTTCCAGACAGACCTAAGGAGAGCAATTTTCTTTCCTTCTGATACAAATCATGTTATTCCATTCCCCTTAAGATCTATAACCAGCTTTGCTCTCAAAAAGCAATTATTTGATTGGAAAATTCCTCAAACTCAACACTTGAAATCAGTGTGTTTTATTACATTTAATTAGCTGTCAACTTAAAACAAAAGGCCACACTTGCTATGAGAGTCCCCAAAAATCTGGAAACCTAAAAATTTATATGTCATCAAAGATCTCTTCAATCTTCAGAAAGTAAACTACATACATAGTAGCTATATTTCCATACTTTAAGGTGCCCTGTATTTGAGTTAGGTTATTGGAAACTGAATATATATAATATTCTCATTCTAGATCATGACTTCAAGCAATTTCAACAAGGATTACTTGGCAAGACAGACCCAGGGAAGAAGACCACAGCACAATCCTGATATGGCAATGTATATAGGATTTGTGCTGTGATGAAAAAATATGTCCATTCTGTTTTTTTTTTTTTTAAACTGGATTGAGAGAGGAAGGTCTACACTCTATTACCTATCCTCTGTGTTCTCTTGAGAAAGTTTATTTCTCCTCCCTGGGCATTAGATATTCATATGTAAAAGAATTAAGACAAATAAGGTAATTTCATCTTTCTTTAAGGAATATTATGCAGCCTTAAAGAAAAAATATGTCCATTCTGGTTTTTTTGTTTGTTTGTTTGTTTTTAAACTGGATTGAGAGAGGAAAGTCTACGCTCTATTACCTATCCTCTGTGTTCTCTTAAGGCTGCGTAATATTCCTTAAAGAAAGATGAAATTACCTTGTTTGTCTTAATTCTTTTACATATGAATATCTAATGCCCAGGGAGGAGAAATAAACTTTCTTAAGAGAACACAGAGGATTATATCTGCGGTGCATCTTACAAGGGTATATGTGAAACTTAATAAATGTGGAATGTAAATGCCTTGGCACAGTAACTAAGAAAATGCCAGGAAGGCTATGTTACCATTGTGATGAAAATGTGTCAAACGGTTTATGAAGCCCCATGATCATATCAATGTACACAGCTATGATTTAATTTAAAAAAAAAAAACAAGGTAATTTCAATGTGTTAAATTTTATGATTCTGTATTTATTCTCTTCAGAAAAAGACCCAAGGTGACTTTCTTTATAAATCATGTAAGTGAGTCATCCTATAAGTGAACATCCCTAATAGAAACAAACAGTTATTGAGGGCACATAGTAAATTGAGAACAAAGTATCTTACCACCCTATGCCATTGAAGAGAAATGTATGCTGGAATTTTCATGTTGCTAAGGTTAAAATGACCATATTTGCATATTAGTGGCCTCTTCGACTGATTAACAGAACAGAAAAGACTTAATCCCCTGTGTTACCACAGAATTGACTCACTAGCCTGCAAGCATGGGCTGCTGGAAGAGGACTTGCTTAGGAAAGTCCAGACTGCCTGTGTCAAGGGAGGAAACCAAAGTCTCCCCAGCAAACCACTACCTGCCAGGCTGAGGCCAGCATTGCTTTTACAGCCTAGGAAAAAAACTGAATGTAGCCCCAGGATCAAAGAGCAGCCCCATCATCTGCCTGTACTTCATCAGGCTAAGATTTGTTGGCTCCACGCAGATAAGATCATGACAGAGAGAGTTTCTTTTTTTAAGATTTAAAAGCAACTAACCCACTGCAATGCAACATCAGCAATTTGTATCCCTTAGCACACCAATACACCCAAGACAGCTGGTCTCAGTGTGATTCCAAATGTCAAGAGCACCACCTGCTGCCCAGTCTGTGAAAAGTATAATTTATCCTTCCTTTTTCTTCATCATCAAAAAATGCTTTCATGGAGTGGGCCTCAACTGGATGAGTATAATAGGGATACAAAGTTCTCCCCACAAGATTTGTGAGCTGTTTGTATGCTTTTGCATTTTTATAATAACCTTGAAAAGTTAAAACAAACATATGCCAGGTTACCAGACTGATAAAGGAAAGGAAAATCATCAAATCATATTCCAAGGTTTTATTTTGAATTATTAGGACAATGTTAGGAGGTTGTGTCAAGTGCTACTATTAATAGTTTTGCTGTTGCAGATTAAGGAAGCAGAACAGAGATGGACTAACTTATTAAGGCAGCATTTACACTGTCAAAAGTCAAATGATTCAGCTGTAAGCTTTATGATAAATACAAAAAAGTGATGTGAGAATTAAGTCACACAGAGTTCACGATGATATAAGCATATCTAACTTGAAGGAACCTAAGACAAAACAGTAAGGAGCATATGTGTAGATCAAAAGATAATTTACTGAAAGCAAAACATCATCTATCCCATTAAGTTGATGTAGACTATTAATGTAGTTTTATTTAAAATTAATGTGTAACTTTGTTTTGCTATTATGATATATTATTAATTACAAGGATAAGAAATATATACCTACTGTTTTTGAAATACTTGTTTCATTATATAAAATTATTTAGTTCCTTCTAACTGGTTTTCTTCTCTACCCCCCCATACACACACACACACACACACACACACACACACACACACACACACAAAGAGTATTATTTGTTCAATGAACTAATAAGTGATGTCAACACAGAGGGTTTGCTAGAATTTTCTCTCTCTAAAGGGATCTAAACATGACTCAGTATTGGTCAGATTTTGGCTGCAATAGTGCTATGCTGTGTAACAAACAACCCCAAAGTTTCAATGGCTATGATAACAACCATTTGTTTTCTCATTCACAGGCTGCGGGTCACATAAGACCACTCTGTAACAGTCTACAAGCCAAGATCACTCAGCATCATGTGTCTCTCATCTGTGAACTGGAGCTTCTCAGAGCACACTCTTTTTGTGGTCCAAGGGCAGAAGTATAAGAGGCCAGACTAAACAGGCAAGACACATTTAAAGCCTCTGCTAATGTCAGACCTGCTCACATTCCATCGACCAAAGCAAGTCACACAGCTGACATCACTAGGGTGAGGGGCAAATTGCTTTTATAGAGGCTAGGGGGAAGCCAGGACGTGGGCTAAGAGTAAAGGTAGAAATGTGAGCAAATAATACAATTTACAACAAACCCACATTTTAGAAATACTGCTTTTTTTTTTTTTTTAGAAACAGAGTCTCACTTTATCACCCTCAGTACTCCTGGGCTTAGCGATTCTCTTGCCTCAGCCTGAAGTACTGCTTTTTAAAGAAGGGAACATTTATATTCTCACTTTAAGAAGTATCTATGTAACAAGAACATTTGTACCCCCTTAATAATTTGGGAAAAAATTTAGTACATTCAACCAAGTGGTAAATTAAGTTCATGCATTTTATTCTCTTCTCCCATTTTTTTTTTTTTTTTTTTTTTTGAGACAGAGTCACTATGTCACCCTGGTTAGAGTGCTCTGGCGTCACAGCTCACAGCAACCTCAAACTCTTGGGCTTAAGCAATTCTCTCACCTCAGACTCTCAAGTAGCTGGGACTACAGGCGCCTGCCACAACACCTGGCTATTTCTGGTTGCAGTTGTCGTTGTGTAGCTGGCCTTGGCCGGTTCGAACCCGCTAGCCTTGGTGTTATGTGGCTGACGCCATTAACCACTGTGCTACAGGCGCCATGTCCTCTTTTCCCATTCTGAAATCTCTATCAAAATAACAAAATAAGTGTAGGGGTAAAAATTCTAAATCATAGCAGCTTTCATAATAGGAAACCTGAGAAGGGTAAGCAACCACATGCTAAAACTGAAAAACTGCAGACCAGGAGACCCTAGAAGAAATGCTAGTGTTATGTGAAGTTCTGAGAAGGCCCAATCCAAAATCAAGTGATGGGATTCCAGAAACCTGGATTTCACCTCAGCTCTGGGCCAAAGTGGCCAGAAGTGGAGGTGGATGATGTAGTAATAGGTAGTGGAGAACAAAGTCTTGCAGAGTAGCCCAATGGCTTGCTGTCATGGTCTTATGGAATGGGACTCTCCCCAAGGTGACCTCGACTATTTTAGGAAGTCACCCTGCACTCTGCATGGAGATAGCCAGAGGTAGGGTACATGAGCCCGGCCAAGAACAGTTCCTGCCATGGTGGCCAGGATAGGTGTAAAGTGACCTTGATCTTGGCAGCTTTGGGCTGCTGAAGTAGATATAGGAGAAATACTCAAAGGTGGCACTCTCATGATAAGCTGCATCCTTCTGAAGAGAGGAAACCACCCACAGACTTTCATAGGAATTGCCCCAGTGTCCAATATTATGCAAATGAGACCAGTCTTGTCTATGAGGATAAGCAAACAGAATAATCCCATGTGTACAAAATGACTCCACAGTTTAAAAGAGATATCCTGTAGTAATTAAAATATTGTGGTTCTGGCATTAGAATTAACAGGTTAATGAAACAGAATATAATCTAGATATAGAATTAGTGAATAATAAAATAGAGTATATAATATATGTAGTCTTTAATTTTTTTAAAAAAAAAGAATAAGTTGAAAAAAATTATATCAGGACAAGTGGTTAACCGCTTGGAAGAAAAAAATAAAGCTTGCTTCCCTACCTAACTCCTTGTACCAAATAAATTTTGGATGGATGAAATATTTATTTAATAAATGTATAAATAAAAGATATTTAAGTATTTAATATTGGTGTAGGAAAGGCCTCTAAGGAACATATTAAAGTCAAAACCCAAAACAGAAGACTGGAGATTCAGAGTATTTGAAGACGACCATGTTTTCTTGAAAGGGAAGCGTACGAGGGGTGTGCCCAAGGGTGATGGACAGATAGGCAAAAATAGCACTCAGGGATGGCACTAGAGATGCCAATCATTCCCTGCTTTCCCTACACTCTCCTCCTCTTAGAAAATTCACTGTGCCCTGCACAGGCCAGCCAACACAGCTGATCAGACTGGAGACGGACACCTGACCCAAGCTGAGCCAATCATAGTTTCTATCCCAGGAATTTAGGAACCGGGCCAGGTAGCCCTGAGGAGACACGCTGTGAGGTAATGAGCCCTAAGGAGACCGAGGGGGCTCCATGACTCCCATAAGTGAGAAAGAGCAACAATCAGGAAGTTGGCGTAAAGTGTGCAGAGAAGAGAGGGCACAGCCTGTCCAAGGCCTGAGAGCCCACTGGGCCTCCGAGGGAGGGCGGAGCTGGAGGATACGCGCAGGTGACTATCTCATGAAGACCTTTTCCTGGCGAGTCTCCTGGAAGTAAGCCCCTTTTCTACCTGAGTGGTTTGGGCTGCTCGTCTTTCTGGAAACGTCTCGATTCCCGACGAAGATGCGGCTTGTCTGGATCACTGTGTTGGGATGGGGATGGTGCCTTCCGAAGGCAGGAACAAAGCAGGGGAGTGTGTGGGCGGCGGAGGGGAGGCTGCCGGCTCCGTTCTGTTTGAGAGGGACCTGAACTAGCAATGAGAGCACAACTGGGGACACAAAAAAAGGGAGCACACGGAAGGAAGACGTCTGAGGGCGCCGGCTATGTACACCGAGGCTGGAGGGTTCGAACCCAGCCCCGGCCAGCTAAACAAACACAACAACAGCAAAAAAAAAAAAAAAAAAAAAAAAATAGCCAGGCGTTGTGGCAGGCGCCTGTAGTCCCAGCTACTTAGAAGGTTGAGGCAAGAGAATCGCTTAAGCCCAAGAGTTGGAGGTTGCTGTGAGCTGTGACAGCACAGCACTCTAGCTAGGGTGACATAGACTCTGTCTCAAAAAAAAAAAAAAAAAAGCTTGGTAAAAGAAAACCCTCAGAAACAGCAAATGTGAGACAAAATCTCCCATTTAAACATAATCTTCTGTTTATTTTCAAGGAAGTAGACAAAGCAGAGAAAACAGAGAGATGTTTGCTCTTGAACAATTTTTCTGAGGGCTAAAACCCAGGCCCCTCTGATTCCCAGCAGGAGAACAGCTGGCTGACTTTTCACAGCCTCATATTGTTTTCCTGATGTTCAGCTCTTCCCCGCTGAGAGGAAGATGGAGAGAGAAACACAATGAAAGGAATCACCCTCAGGTTTGAGGATTCTGCTTCACCTATAGGATAATAATAGTGCTGGGCTGGAGCCACTGGTGAAGTTGAGCCTCTTATAAAAATAAAATCAAACTTCACTAATCTCATTTTGGGGAATGGAGGGTCTTCTGGAAAAAGTGTTTCTGGTTTTTTTTCTCTTAATGACAGCAAAAGTGCCCAGCAGCCTAGAGCCACAGCCAGAAAGTAACAAGTGGAGCCTCAAAGAAATGAGAAAAAATAAAATAAGAGACCTCCAGTGGGTCGTAGGCCATTATCATTTCTGCTGTGATTTTTCTAGTACTAAGAGTTTATCAGTTGGCCATATCTCCATAGCCACAAATCTGAGCAATTTTAATTGCTGCTGATGATTGAGGTGAATGAGTTGTATCCCTTTTTATATATTTATTGAAGACATCAACCATAGTCTCATCCTCCCCCTGGTATTAGAAGCATAAATGTGAGAGTTGGAATACGCGTTAGAGATAAAGCCCAACACTGTAATTATATGTGTGGCTAGATAATGTCTAGAGAAAGACAATTATGGTTTTTTCTTCCTGGATTTCCCTTCCTTCTTTCCCTCAGTTCAAGCTAGTTCTCAGGGTACATGGCAAGACCGAAAAGAGAAGTAAGCCACAGGATGTATGGTGTTTGTATCCAAAATCCACAGCAGGAATCATGGTGAGGTGAGTGAGGCACTATCCTCAGATGGAAAATTTGAGAAGTTACTAAAAAAATTCAAATAAGTACCAAAAAATCCATAATCTTTAAGATATGCCTTTAAATTTAGTGGCTAAGGAAGATACATTGTTGAGCCCACTCTGACCCCAGCCCTACCCAGGGTAGAATTTGGAGATCCATGGCAGGTGTAGGGAGAGAGAAATGAGTTTACAGAGAGAAATGGAGGAAGGAAAGGTTCTCCCCAGGACCATACAGAAAATATCTTCCTAGCTTGAGGAAATAGAGAATTCTAGACTCTGGAGACCCAGGAATCAAAGTGGAGATATAGTAAGGGGTCAGAACCCCAAAGACACATAACCAGCATGACCATGGAGATAAGACCATATACAGTTGTGCAAAGCATCCTTGGGTTCTAGAGTGACAAAGAAGTAGCAGGCAGCCATTGGGCAAGGACAGTGGGTGAGTCATCAGTAATCCCATGGGCACTGATAGCTAAAGAATGAGTCCAGTGAGTTAGCATTTCACAAGATACCAGCACTGTGGGCCAATGTGGAGTGACAGCTGAGATCACCACCTACCCACCTGCAGGTTCAGGATACATAGTCAAAATATAACATAATTACATTTACAGAAAATAAAATCAGGCAATAATTGTTGCTTACCTGTGGTTTCAGTTTAATATTAGTACGCCTGCTATATCCAGACAGAGAAACCAAGGTCAAAAAGTTAATTAAGCAGCTGGCATTAAGAATGGATGAATCTGTATTTGCTGGGGGAGACGTTAATTTAAAATGACATCATAGGTTTAGGAAGAATTCCTATTACAATCATACTTTCTGTTTCTAGAGTTGACTCTGTGATGTTCCTGTGTAAATATCTCACTGTTGAATGCCTGGGTGCCTCTGATGATGGTTGACAGGAAATGAGAGCAATCTGAAAGCAATCTGTCTTCTGTTAACCTCACCTTCCACCAACGTTCTTTTGGGAAGGTAGAATTGAGAATGTATACAGCATGCTTCCTTCTATCAGATCAAGAAAGAGCCCAAGATCACATAAGTGAAATTTATTTTCAGATCATGATGAAGTTATTGGCTTTCTCTTGACATAAATTACACAGATACTACAATAGAAGACACATCATTTTTTCTACCCTGAATGGTTTTTATAATAGCTAGATTTCTCAATGTAATTTTTCTTAAGGTCAAATTTTCTTCTCCAAGTATATTCAGTGATATGAAACTTGTCAGAACAAATCTAGATATATCTTTATGTTCTTATGCTATTTGATTCCAAGATTCTACCAGGAAGATAGACAGGGGTAAAAACACTATAATATTAACAACAAAATAAATATCTGATGTACTATGTACAGTGTCCGTGTAAAGCAAAGAATACAACCTAAGGAAAAGAAAGAAACTTACACTATTTATCTTAAGTACCACTACTTTCTGGAAAACAATTACAGGGTTTTCACTGCATTTACTTCTAGATTCTAAGACACCATCAGTGGAAGATATACCCTAGATTTAATAAGAGCTTTCAAGCGGAAAAGGAAAGTATATGAAGTATTTATCCATTGTAAAATGCACTCCAATTGAAGAAATGGTAAAATATGAAAAAGTATTCATGCAATGAAGGAAAACTAGCAGTGGAGATTCTGTCTCATAGAAACTCAACCATTAGTATCTGCCTTAGAAGAAGGGCCACAGGATCCTATACTGGGACCAAAAGCAGAATCATAAAAACTTAGGATCAAAATACAAAAAAGGGGACAGTTAAGCTTTTCCAGGTTTCCTAGGCAGAGTGGCATGGAAGGAAGATCCATGGACTTTGATAATTATGGGTTCAGATCTCAGCTTTGCCATTTACTACCTGTGTGACTTGGAGCCTCAGTTCACTCATCTGAGAATTGGGGATTGCCTCAGGTATACAGTAAATGTTTTCTGTGACACTAAATTTCTCTAGGCACTGATGATAGAGAAGGAACAAAACAGAGAAGGTCCCATCCTCCTGGAGCTTACATTCTAGTGGGGGAGCAAACAAGCAGACAAACAGGATAAGTGCAATCATCTCTGATAATGAGCAATGCATTGAAGGAACTGAAGCAAGGGAGCAGGACTGCATCTGAGGGAGGAATGGAGCTGAGACCTCAAAGAGTGGAGGAAAATCATTCTAGAGAGAGTAAACAACCGGTACAAAGGCCCCTGAAGGAAATGGCTGTGTATGAGACACCACTGAAGTGGTTGTGTGGCTACAGCAGCGATATCATGGGGCGAGGAAGAGGAGCAGAGATGAAATGAGTGAGAAAGGAAGGGCCAGGCATTCATCTCTATAAGACACAGTGAGAAGTTTGGTTATGTTCTAAAGGAAACCATTTTAAGCTGAGAATGATATGATCAAATTTTTGTTTTAAAAATTCACTCTAGCTATGGTCATTAATGCAAGAGATGCCAGGATGGGATAATAATGCCTATACCATGAGGTTGTTTGGGATTAGCTGAGAAAATGTGAAGGACCTGTCATAGTGCCTGGCCCCTCATGCATGCTGCAGGCAGTTATTAACCACAAGATACATGAAACTCTGTGTACATACCTTATATTCCATTCAATTTATTGCATTAATTAACAGCTTAGAGGTTTGTCTCCCCAACAAGACTGAGCTACATGATGGCAGATACTATTCCAAAATACTGACTAGAATTCTAATCAGTATTCTTAGGTACAGGCTTACGTCATGACAAGCACTTCACTTTCTTTAGTGAATAAAGGACTGAATGCATGAATGAATCTTCCTGATGACTGAGAAGGAAACTGCCATAGTCTCTGCTCCTCCATCTTAAGTGTTAAGGCATGGAGCTTCTCCATTTTCATGAAGAAAAATGACTAGGTTATAGATATGGTAGAATGCAAAAATAATCACAAATCCTTTAGCTCCTTCTGTCATGAGGTAGGGCATATTTTCCTACTCCTTGACCCTGAGCTATGTGAATTGCTTTAACCAATAGAATGTAGGGAGAGTGATGTTACTAATTCCAGGGCTGAGCCTCAAGAGACCTTGCAGACCAATCTCATGCTGGGGAACCCTTCTACCACCATGTTCCAGGTTAACAAGTCCAGGTTAGGCTGCTAGAGTATGAGCAGCAGCCATGTGGAGGGAGGCCTTGGCCATCCCACCTATTCCAGCCAAGAATAGCATAACAGAGCCTCAACCAGGACTGCCCAGCTGAGCCTAACCCACATTCCTTACCCACAGGTTCATGAGAAATAATAAATTGCTGTCATTTTAAACCACTAAGTTTGCTTATTATGCAGCATGAATGAACTAACACAGCAGACCTACAGTAAAGACAGAAATCCAGGGTGGCACCTGTGGCACAAAGGAGTAGGGCGCTAGCCCCATATGCCAGAGGTGGCAGATTCAAACCCAGCCCTGGCCAAAAACCACAAAAAATAAATAAATACATAAAGACAGAAATCCAACCTAAGAGCAAGTCAGCAAAAAAAGAAAGACCAATTTGAAAAAGAGTAGAAAATTCAAAAGGCCATGAACTCCAAAGAATGATATGACCAAGACTCCTTTTTTAGTCTGAAATGCCAGTAGCATACCACCAAAACAATCTTTTAATGGAGAGGGTCCTCATATTCTGCTGATTTTCTGAGACAGCTAAATCCCCTTCTGTCAGCATTGCTTCAGTTTGCTAAGTACCCATCCCTCTCCCGTGAAATGCCCTGCCCACCCCCCTCCTACCTACTCATGTTTCTATAAGAGATTAATCAACCCTAAGGTGTCAACAATGGCACCAACATTTATTCTCCATCACAAGGAGTAAAACTCCCTGCGTAGCTGAATTGCAAAAAATATAAGCCATCACTTTTCCAAGTTCTCTGAATCAGTCCCCAAAGAACACCCAGTCTTTCTGGCCCATTTAAAAACTGTCACAAAAACAGTTCACCTCCAGGGAGTCTATGTGCCCCTGATTCCACATGCCCATTAACATAGACTTCCAACATCCGTGAGTGACAGTCCCAGCCAGAGGATAACTTAACAGCATGTTCAGAAACAACCCCTAAATGCCACAAACCCCATTTCAACTCCTTGAATTTATAAGAATCAAAAAAATCTCCCCAGAGTTATTTTGATCTAGTGTTTTGTCATCTTTATTGTTTTTACAATGCTCCTGCTGTGCCTCCCATGACTCTGGGGTTACAACCACTAAAATAAAATCTCAGTACCAGTACAAATAGTACTGCTCCTATGTTCTACAACCCCACACTCACACCAACAATGTGCTGCTTCTCCTTGAATCCTGGAGGTCCTGAATCCTAGGTTGTCCAGATATAGCAGCATCCCACAATATCCCATCAGCTGCCCCAGGGGTTACCTGCAGATAGCTGCTGCAAGTGCCCATGGCTTCCCACAACTCTCCCTGAGGGCATCCCCAGCTATGGAAGCTGGCTCATGTCAAATCAGGTCAAATCAGGTCAGAAGTAGCAGGGTATTAACATACCAAGAGAATCTCTCAAACAACTAAGGATAGAAGTTGGCGAAAAAAATCCTGACTTTCTTGCCTAGTAGGTGGCCAATTTTGAAGAGTGTTCTACAGTCTCTCAGAACACTCCTAGTGTGTGTAGTAAACTCCACTTACCCACAGAGGTCCTAATTCATTAGTGCACCCTTTTGTGACTTTCCTCCCTTCTTGGACTTACTTCACCACTCCCTAACCACACTCCCTAGCATTGTCTTCCAATCAAACCATCCACCTACATCCTTGTCTCAGGATCTGCTTAGGGGAACATCATGTCCTCATAACTGTCCCAGGTGGGCTTATCTTCCTTCCACTCTGACCTCATGTGCTTCTCTTCACTCCTTACTACACCCTAGTTAATCACACAGACTCAGACCTTCTTGTTCAAACACTAGAACCAATCTCCCCCTTTGAATAACAGAAACTAAAATAAATCCTGTAACCCCTCTTTGCATTTGCCCATACTCTGGATTATATAACCAAAAGCTTCCTGAAAGCCATCAGGGTTCATGCATTTAGAGAACCCTGGAACCAGAGACTTCTCTGCCCTTAGCCTCTGGGATTTGCCTCAGTCTGGGAAGCCAACCATCAGGCAGGTCTGCTCCAGATATGAAGGAATCCAGGTCAGGAAGGACTGGAGAAGGCACAGTTGCCTCCTGAGTATACTAACTGGATGTAAGAAATTCACAGGCTGGTTTCCCTGAGAAGCAGACACTGAAAGAGAGGTCTGCATGCAGAAAGTTTACTGGGAACTGTGCCCAATATCTGTTGGAAAAGGGCGTGTAATGATGTAGCACTGACCAGAAGGAGCTAACTGCGATATAATTGAAGCAAAGGCCTCATCCGATCCCACAGGGAGATAGAGGTGGCTCTGCAGAGCTGTCTTGAGTTGAGCGAAGAGACCAACTTTTGTAACTCAATTTGACCAGTAATTGGATGGGAGCTGCCCCCAAAAAGGTCATGACTTTGAGTGTGGAGACTCAATTTAGCCAAGGACAAGACCAGGAGAACAAATATATTTCAGGGAACTATAAGGCGACTACAGTATCCCCATATTGGTGTTAATGAGTTTTCAGCGGGAGAAAGGATCATAAATTCCTATGCCACTTGCAGAAGCTAAGGAATATAAGTGATTGTCTCATGATTTCCCAACTTGAGAGGAATTGGAGCCAAGCCACTTGACAGTGGAAAGAACACAAGTCACTCGACAGTCCCTTGAAGTGTCTCCCCTGAAAGGACCAACAATGGCTCCAAGCCACTTGTAGATCCACCATCAACTCCAAACCAATCTATAGGTGAGTGGGCTGCATAAGATGTCTAATGGCCACTGGTGTCAAACATAGTCTTTCAGCTCTCAAGAAATGGAAGGACTGGGGTCCAAGTTAAAGGACCTTTAGGATAAATATCTCTGTTGCAGAAAGGAATCTTGATAGTATCACTTATCTACAGGCGTTTGGGATCTCACCTTGCAGGATCATACACAGAGAAGCAGCTGGAAAATAAAGGGGTGATGCTGCTCTGTACTGGTGTCCATACTGGCATCTAGCATTTTTGGTAAAACAAGCAATGACAAGAAAGTCAGGTATCTTCTCTGAGCCTCATTCTCCCTATCTGTAAAGTGGGGCTGATAATCATACCTCTTGGTGCCATTTTTCTAAGGTGGACATGAGATACACATAGAAATTCACTCCAGGAGCTATAAAGAGCTGCACAACTGTCCAATTTTAGAACCCAACTTATACATTGTTACTTTTCAGTTATACCCAGATAGTAACATTTGAGTAATTAAAAAACAAACCATGTGGGAAACCATAGAGAAAAGAAGAAACTTTCATCACTCTTTATGGGAATATAAAGTAATTAAACAAGTTGGCAATATTTTGTCAAGTTGAATATATTTTCTCTCTACAAAAAAAACTGTCCCAAACATGTGCAAGGAATGCTTATAGGATAATACATATGACGTGTTTGGAGTAATAAAGAATTGGTGAGAAACAGCTTAAATATGCATCAGGAAAGAAGCTAAGGAAGTTAAGTGGATTGATCCAAACAAGGTTGAGGAAGTAAAATCCATGGGGATGGACTGGGTTCAAGAGTCAGAGACTGAGGGATCAGGGTTGATGCCTGTGTTTTGAACTTGCTCAACATTCCCATTCCCTGAGTTAGGGAGGAGGACAAGGCTTCTGGGTGTTGACTGTGCACTCTGCCCTGAAGAAGTCTGATACCTACACCTGATGTGTAGGCAGCTGGACAGATGGGTCTAGAATCTGGAGGAGAAGTCTTGGATGGAGGTATAAATGGGCTAAGGAAGAAGAGGATCATCTGCAAACAGTGAGTGTAAATGAAGCTGCTAAGGGAAGAGTATAGAGCAAAAGAAGAGAGTCTATTACTGGTCTTTGAGAAATTGCAACTATATTTTTAACAGATTATTCAAGTGTAATTGACACACAATAAACTTCATTTATCAGAAGTATATAATATGGTCAGCTTTGATATATGTACACCCATGAATCCATCATTACATTCAAGATAATGAACATATCGATCATTCCCAGAGTTAGTATCTGTCCCTTTGCAGTCTCAACCTCACTTCCTTCTCCATGTCTGTCCCCAGGCAACCCTTGATTTGCCTTCTGTTTCTATAGATTAGGTTGTATTTTCTAGAATAGTGTATAAATGTCATAATCAGAATATCATCCCTTTTGTGACATTTTTCATTTAACCTAATTATTTGAAGGTTCATCCATGCTACTCATGTATCAATCATTCATTCCTATTCTGTGGCTGAATGTTATTTATTGTATGGACATACCACAAATTCTTTATTCTTCATTCACCATTTTATGGATATTTAGGCTGTTTCTACTTTGGGGCTACCACAAACAAAGCACCTGTGAATATTGTGAAATCTTCATAGGACATATGCTTTAATTTCTCCTAGGTAAATACCTAGAAGATAAATGTCTATATCATGTGGTAGATATATATGTTTAATTTTTAAGGAATTACCAGACCATTCTCCAAAGGGGAAGAACTATTTAACATTCTGAACAGCAATGTACAAGAGTTCCAATTGCTCTACATCCCTGCTAATACTTGGTATAGTCAGCCTTTTCATTTTAACCATTTAATTTTACCCATTCTAATGAACATCTAGTGATATTTTGTTGTGGTTTTAATTTTTATCTCCCTAGTAGATGAGGATGAAACTACAACTTTTACAAGTGAAAGAAGACTGAACCTATACAGGAGATCCAAAGGAGCAGACAAGGATGGAGGAAGTAACCAGAAAAATGTAGCATTGCAGAAGTCACCAGGAGAAATGACTCAAAGACAGCAGTCAGTAGGGTCAAATGATGCAAATTTGAGGATTTAAAGTTCTCTTTTGGATTTAGTGACATGAAAAGATGTTGTGGTAGCAATGGATTCAGTTTCAAACCTCTTTCCACATTTTCAGAATGAGTAACATTGCACTGCCTGATGGGCAGCACCCTTCCCTCGGGGGTCTGAGTCCCAGTAGCACAGGGCCCCTTCTCTAAGCTCCTGAGGTTAAAGCACCAACTGGTACCTCTTTTCAGTGGTTTCAAGTTTCTAGGGGGCATTATGGGTTTGATTCCCCAGGAAGTTAACTCTGAAATCCAGATTAGTTGGCAAAAGGTTTATTAGGGAGTGGTCTTAGGACCAAAGGGAAAATGTAAGATTGGACTTGGGAGAAGTTGGGCTGTGATGAAGTCTCAGCCGAGGGTTCAGCCAACCCCCACAAGGAGTTCTGAAGATGAAAAGACCTTCAGCATTGCCCCTAGTTGGGGCCAAGGGGCCAGGCCTTCATAACCTACATGAACCAGTCATTAAATGGGGTCTGCCAGGGAAGGAGTTGCAAAGTGACTCTTACCAGCTAAAGTAATTACTACAGAGAGCTCACAGCTGAGTTTTCAGCCAGTAGCACCCCAAGAAGTTTATATCCTTTGGTCTTGAAGGAAGATCTGGGTGGCACATTATAGCATCCACTATAAGGGTTTTCTCCTCCAAGTCCTTGGGTTCTAATAACCCAATCTTCCCTTAGTTCTCTACCTACAAGTGAAAGACACTTCCTTCAGTTATCTTTAAGTTATTCCAGAGTCTCTTCTGTGCTTTTCCATTTCCCAACACTCATTTGAGCAGTTCCTTACACTAAATTCTCTAGTGATATTACTGTTTACTAATGCACTCCTCCACCCTGCTGCCTCCAGAACAATTAGGGAAGTAGAATAGAAGTGAGAAATCCACACTTTTGACTGATTCTGTGGCCTACTATCCAGGCCAACACAATCTAGAAAGGTCAATTTGTATATATCAAGATAGGTTTTTGCTTTCAGCTCCCACATACTTCCAGAATCATCTGAAAAGACCAACATTTTGGTACAGAAATCTAGAACATATCTTCTGTGTCCTTAGAGTGTATGCATCACAAATAGGAATGTACCTGAACTCAAATTCCAGTGTAATCCATTCACTGCATTTCTAACATATTAATACACTGAATGGTCCCTCATGATCTGAAAACATTAACATAGTCACAGCCTGAGTGCCTGACGTATGTAAAAGTGACTCTAACTTAGGGATAAGTTGGTTGAAAAGTGATATAATTGGGTATTGCAGGAGCAAAACTGATTCTTTGATTTCTTCTTTCCATTTTTCAGATTGCACCAAATCTGATTTTCACTAAGAATGAAATGCTAAAGACCTAGATTGGCACATCCTACACAAACAGATCTTGTCAACTAATCAAGTGTTCATCATAACTCTATTTGGTCATGTTGTCTTTAAGAAAACACATCTGAGCTATAATTCCCTGGCTCTCATCACCAGCATTAAGAAGTAATTGGAATACAGACCCACTTCTGTTATTCAGAGTATGTTTTATTAACACAGAAAGACCACAGTGCACCTTATTAATCTCACAGGGGGAGTTTAGACCCTGATAAAGCACCACTCCTGTAGTACAGCATGAATGTGATTACAAAGAGAAAGCAAAACACACCATTATTACCAAAACCCCTCACTGATGATAATTCTTACCAAAAAAAAAAAAAAAAAAAAAAAAAAAAATGTATAAAAGGCTTAAAATAAAAAAAAATAAAAATGTTAAAACATTTAACATTAAAACTCAGTTTAATTTTGTAATATGAT